>JZKD02S0158616.1:12329-23393 GCA_000966675.3 Picea glauca
TGTTTTTCAATTTTTATTTTTTTTTTAATTTCAATTCTTTTATTTTTTTTAGTTTTTAATTTATCAAAAAAATGAATTATATTTTTTTGTTAAATATAAAAAATTGTGTTATTTAACTACAATTTTTTTCTATGTATTGAAGTAAAAGTAAACAATGTGTTAAAAATGGTGTTTTCCAATATATTTTAAAAGTATGGAACAATAAAATTAATTAAGGAGACACAATTATATGAAAAATGGTAACTTCAAAAAAGTAAATGGTAAAAAATATTTTTAAGATTGAAAGAAGCATGGAAAAATGACTAAAAACATCGTTGAATAAAAAATAAAAATTAAAAAATTTGAAAAAATTGAAAATAGATGAAAAATAAGCATTAAAAAAAAATGGAAACATTGTGGATCGAAAATTTAAAATGTCGAAAAACCACCTAAAAAGGGAGAGAGGGTGATATTAGACCCCCCAAAAAACGAGAATTATGTATAGTTCTCGTTAAGTTGGTAACTATGTTAATATTCTTATGAATAGGAAATAAAGACAAGAATAAAAAAAATGGGAAACAGGAACAACATTTTTCCAGTGTTGTTACCAATAATTCCTCTTGGTAACCTGCATGGAACAAAACAAGAACAAAAGACAAGAGCAACATTTTTCTAGTGTTGTGACCTCCATAATAATCTGCCCGGGACAAAGACAACAACCAAAAACATCCCCTAAAAAATATCAATTCTATCTTGCAAATAAGTGCATCATTAGAACCAAACAATGATCATTTACATAATGATTATTGTACTAGCAATATTCAAGTGTCACTAAACATTTGATAGCAAAAGGTATTCAGGAGTAATAGAATAGAACACGACAACAGATCACACTTTCTCCTCGTTGTTGAAGAATAGGTTGTGGAAACTTAGAGTGACATGGCGAATTGTAATTTTTACTGGAACGTCTTCGAGTTATGGCATTATAAAAGCACTCCAACATGCGTTAGAAAAACAAATGTCTGTTCAAAATCCAATTAAGCGCAAGTATCATGGTTCCAACAACCATGTTGTGCATTCTCGTTTTGGGGTGCCTCTGGAAGCCAGGTTATGATGCATACGTTTCTCAGTTTCGTGGATACACCTTTTGATACACAGGTAGCTATAACCCAACAAAGAGGCTACGCTGCTAGATATACAGAGTTTTCCTTGCAGCAAGGAAATAAATATCCCATACAAGGAAAAGGGCGTATTACTCAGTGTTGCATCCACTGTAGTTATCTGGCATGCATCGACACTGATACAGGTAGCTATAACCCAACAAAGAGGCTACGCTGCTACGTTCAACTACTCGAATTGTCAGCGCGCATTAACATACATATCAGAGATAACGATAGCAATTAAATTTTGTTAGTAATAAGAAATCTCAGACCGTTCTAATTCAGTTACAGAACTGAAGAAATCGTCCACTAAAAGAAATAAAAGGAGCAGCGCTCAGCAGAGACGGTGGATTCGGAGGAGACAGATTCTAGGAAGAATGCTCAGGCAGAAAGAAAGTTTCTGAAAGATATTAAATTTTAGAAATAAGATTGAGAATGAGAATTTAGGCAGATTTTTCAGAGGATAATATGTTGTTAGTGTCGAGAGGTTTTTCATTTCATCCGTCCATTACATCTTCAGCAGGGGTTGATGAAATTGTCAATAGTAGGTGGTCTTGCAAAGCAACGAAGAGGATAAGGAGGATGAGGTTATTGGCCTTCATGAGGTAAAAATTTACTTGTTTAGTTTGTTGTAATAATGGTTCGATTCTATTCAATGCTAATCAGTTTTATTATGCAAGTTATCTCTTTATGATTAGCCATCATAGCTCTATTCCTTTTAGGCTCAGCTCTCTTGTTCTTATTTATGCTTGATCTTTCTATTGTATGTTCCGTCTACGCAAGGATTTAAAGATTTTGGTTGATTTATGATGTTGTATGGGAGCTTTCAATAAAAAATAGTTATTTGCCACTCTGTACATTTATCTGATTTTTTTTTTAAATTCCTTAATTTTCTTCAACTTTATTTTACATTTTAATTTCAGAATATAAAATATATATATATATATATATAAATCCTTTAAAAACAAATTAATTGTATTTATTGTAAACAATCATGTCCATAAATTTTACTTACTATCTAATCAATGTACATAAACTTGGTGTATTTTGATTTTATTGTATTATCTTTACATCTCCTAAACCTTATAAGGGAAAAAGAACAAATCCATAAAGTTTTATATGTAAAGGTATTTCACTCATTAATTATTCAATGTATATAAACCTTTTTCCTTTTTACTATTTTGATTTACTAAGGCATAGCCATCCTCACTTCTAAATAAAAAACCAAAAAGGTTATATCAAGAAAATAAATCCTCACCATTTGCTTCAAATTAATTTTATAAGTTTTTTCTTAAAAATTGGGTTACTTTAAATCTAGGAGTAAGTGTATTAACTTTGTATCTTAGTTAGCTTTATTTTAAAATAAACAAAAAATATTCTTTCTACTTTTATCATTTGTTTTCCTTATTAATTTTCTTTTTTTATTATTTCAACTATAAAACCTCACATAGAAATAATTGGATTATAAATAGTGCGAAACCATAAAATCACATAAAATTAAAAAAAAAAAAAAAAAATTCAAAAGTTAAATTACAAGACAAAGAGATCTATGCTTGGACTATAGGTTAGTGGAAAGTTATTCAAGAGTTCAATACGCACTCTTGTCTGGAGCTTTAAGCCTAGGGTGATATTCCCGCTTCTTCTCGCCTAGCCCCGCGAGAGGTGGAAAATGTTGATGCTTGAGACTCTCTAGTCTTTTGGCATCAACATGTACCTAAATATGTCTTCTCATTATCCTCAAAAATTCATTGTCTGAAGTACCCCGAAAAAAATTATATCGAAAATACCAATATGTATCGATTCAAGGAGTGAAACCCTAAGACCATATGCTCTAAAACCAAATGTTATGAACCAAACTCCAAAAAATAGTCAAATAATAATCCACTTCAAATGGGAAACCTCATTTTACAATATGTTACATGCACAAGACAAGATGAAATCATCCTACACACACACACACAATTACAATTAAAAGGGCTAGACGACAATATTAATATAACAATAGAAATACAACAACTCAATATCTAGGGATTTACATGGGGCTTTATGCTTAATATGGGGCTTTTCCTATGGGCTTAACATTTTGTGTATTTCATCCATGATAATTCTTCTCAACTTTGAATATTTGGGAATATACATTCTATTTTTATAGCCTTCATATCTCTTTTCTAATTTCTCTTGTTGTAATCCATCTCTTGCTTGGATGCAGTGTTCATATTTAGCAAGGGGAATCAATAAATCTCTTTTTCAAATCCGATTTGCAAATGATAATAACTACTACATGTGTATTTCTATTGAGTACATCAACAACTTTGTTTTATTTTTCTTTTATGAGCTTAATCTCAAAATCAAACTCGCAAAGAAATTCCAACCATCTATCTCTCTTGGCATGTAAGTTTGGCTAGTAAAATAAATATTTCAAGCCATTATAATTGATTATAATATCAAACCTCTTTTCCATTAAGTAGTGCCTCCACATTTTCAAAGAATGCATTATTGCAACATGTTCCAAGTAATGAGTAGCATAGTTGTTCTCATGTTATTTTAATCTTTGTGACTCATATCAATTCACGCGATTATCTTCGATGAGAACTACACCAAGTCCCTTAATGCAATGCATACATATGTACACACAAAAAAAAATTATGCCTTGATTTATCATTTTCAGGATTGGGGCACATCCTATAAGAAATGGTATCTCTAGATCTCAACCAACACAAATGTTTGTTGCTTGATCACCCGAAAGAGGGAGACTGAATTTATGCCCCAATAATAATTAAAATATTTCCTCACATTCAAACTTGGTTCCCTTCTTCTACCAATAAGTAATTGGAAAATCCCTCAATAAACCTTTGGTATAGCCAACAAGACCCATGAAATATCTCATATTTGTTACATTTCTTAGAGTGGGCCGATTTATTATGGCCTCAATCTTATCCAAATCCACAAATATTCATTCTTCTAAAATAATGTGACCCAAATAATGGATTTGGTTTTGATAAAAATCACATTTGCTTAGTTTTTCATAGAAATTATGCTCTCTTAGCACTTTCAAAACCATCCTCAAGTGATTCTCATGCTCTTCTTCATTCTTAGAATAAATTAGTATATCATCCAAAAAAAACCAAGAACAAAATTATCCAAGTACTTACTAAAAACACTATTCATGATGGACATACCTCGTTATGAAAGTTGTCTTATGAATTTCTTCATCCTTAATTCTAACTTGATGATATCATGATCTCAAATCAATCTTTCATAAGAAATTTCCCCCTCTCATTTGGTCAAACAAGTCATCAATCCAAGGAAATGGTACTTGTTCTTCACTATGACTTTATTCAATTACCTATAGTCAACACACAACTTGCATCTTTATTTTTCACAAATAAGACAAGTTCTCCCCGAGGAGACACGCTTGGAAAAATGTATCCCTTCTCTAGCAACTCTTGCAATTGCATTTTCAACTCCAATAACTCTAGGGCACGCATTCTATAAGGAGTCTTGGATACTAGTGTAGCTCTAGGCACAAGATCAATTAAGAAATGAATATCCCTCTTTGGGGGAATTCTTGGAACTTCATCTAGAAATGCATCCCTAAAGAATTGCAACAAAAGATAATATTCAATATTTGGACCTTTATGTTTTGTTGATTCCAATATGTGGGTTGCATACAATTGGCATCGTTTTCTAGAAAATTCATTCAATTGCAAGGCTAAAATTTGTCTAACAAAGATAGCCTTTGGAATGTTTTCTTATTTCCCTTGAGTTTCCATGTTCATCAATGCAATCAAAATTCTTATTGTATTAATCAAGTTTAACTTGATGTGATTCCAACTAGCTCACACCAATGAGGACATCATAAGAACCAAGTGGAAAAATATTCAAATCTTCCCGTGTGAAGAGTCCATTCAGCTCTAATGGACACCTCTCCACCATTTCACTAACCTTTCTCTTAGTTCCAATGGCTAGCTAGACAAACCATGGCTTAGCATGCTTACACTTCTTAAGAGCACAAGTTTCAACAACTTTAGGAGTAACATAACTGTGACTAGATCCCAACTCAATTAAAATGGAAATGGATTGATTAGCAATCTTACCTTCAAATTTAACCACAACTTATTGGTGATCTATTTAACGCTCTACCAATGTAGCATAAATATGAGGAATAGCTTGTGTCACATCATTCACAGTAGTGGCCTCATAGATCTTGTGAACATTTATGTGGTGTCCTTATGATAAGGAAAATTCATGTACATGTGGTCTTCTCCACATTCCCACCATTGAATATCCTACTTTGGTCTCCTTCCCAAGGACTCGGTTAGCTTATTCCCACTTTGAGCTAGCTAATTTTGCTTGAAGGTATTTTGCTGGTTTCTAAAGTGACGAGGCTTGAACCCTCTATTCCTTTGGTCAAACTTCTCATTTTCCTTATCCTTCCATGCCTTGTGGGACTCTAGTTTGATTTTCTTTTACTCATACCAACACCTATCCTTTCTAATTGCCTCTTCAAGTGTCCAAGTCTCATCAAATTCATTTCTATCCCTGTAGGATTGAGGTATTCCACTTAAGAAATGATGAATTTTTATCTTCTCATATTGGATATAATTGGCATACCTCAACAATTCCATGAATTTATTTACATATCTATCCATAGTCATTTGCCCCAATTTCAACTCATGGAATTCTCTCACTTGTTTTTTGAAGAAAAACTCTATATTTGATATTTCAAATGGGAAATCAAAATACACATTTGACTACTTGAAAAGGCTCACAAAGTATTGACTTTGTACTATCTTGAAACATATATTTTTTATCTATCCTATATATACATATTACAGTCTTCCCAGGCTCCTCAAGGGAAACCTTCACATTTCTTTCACAAATATTCTTTACAACCCTAAGGATAAAATAGTAAACAAGACATAAACCAAAAAGAAAACACAGATTCAAAGTTCCTTTCATCTCATGCATCAATATAGTGATCTTTCAGAGTTTAAATTTTGAGCCCCCTCCTCTAAACTCTAAATCAGATAAGATCCCCTCCTCTAATAATATAGCTTCCTTATATAGTTGATCGATTTTTATGTTGAAATCTCTATAAATATGAGTAAAATTTAGTTCGTCAAAATTGCTTCTTACCTACAGAACTTTATTCGTGATCGAGAACGACAACAAAATTTCAATTCTCATTTATTATTTTCTCAGTCCATCAACATATTACAATCTTCAAATATCGGCAAGTGTTTTAAACCTTTTTCTGTTGTTATTTTCAAAATAAGCCACAATGCATAAAACTCAGCTCGATTATTTGGTCCTTTCCCAACAACATATTTCAAAGAAATATAGTGTGTAGACTCAAAAAAAGGAATAGCCCCTACCCCACACATACATGGGGTTCCTTGACATGCCCCATCAATGAAGCCTCGGGCCTTATCATAGTCAATGTTTGGTTCTTTTATAATTCTATGAATATTTTATTTTGTATATTTCCAATTCCCCTCAAAATAGACCTAATTTTGTGAGCAACTTGTGCATGAGTCATGTCAAGACCTGAAAATCCAATACCCTGTATTACAAAGCATGGAAAAGCCTTAAAGGCTTTTCGATATTTATATGGTATACATGAGAAAATGAATTATACCAAAGACATATGATCCCATTTGTTCCTCCCACTTGAAATCTGTAATACTTCATTCCAAACGGATCTAGAAAAAGAGTAGGTGAAAAAAAGATGATCCACATATTCATAACTACATTTGTGCAGGATATATTGACCTGGCCCGTACTAGCTCCTCTTTTGGTCATTATCTCGTGTTAATATTTTATTATCTAAATCTATCCACATCAGAATATTTTAGATTTTAAAGGGCAGACTAGATTCCACCACTAGGCTCTTCATTCTTCCCAATATTCTTCCATTTTGATTGAATAACCAATTTTAGCGGTATACTCCCCTATGCCCTGATTTTTTTACCATTTGATTATATCTTCTTTCTCTAAAATCTTTATGGCCTTATGATTCAACAAAGTCACATATTGAGACCATTCCTCTGATTTCTATCCCTATAAATTCAAGACTTCTATTGATTTCCAACATTGGTACCAACCATTTCTTTCAACAAGACTTGCTAAATCCTCCAGAGATAAGATCCTCATAGAGTGCAGGTCATTTAGTAGAGATTTTGATAGCCTAAAATTTCATTTACAGCCAATCCAAGAATCTTCCCTAATTCTCACTTTATTTCCTCTTCCTACTTTCCAAGTTATCCATCTTCCGATTATGGGATAAGCCCCAACCAAAATTTTACATACAATTGAAGCTCCTTGACAATTCCCATAGAGTGTAGGTCATTTATTAGAGATTTTGATAGCCTAAAATTTCCTTTACAACTAATCCAAGAATCTTCCCTAATTCTAACGTTATTTCCTCTTCCTACTTCCAAGTTGTCCATCCTACAATTATGAGATAAGCACTAACCAAATATTTATAGGCAATTGAAGCTCCTTGAACACTTTTCCTTCCATTCTAAGCCATTCTTCCATAGTATTTCCTTTTAAATACTTTAATTTCATCACTTTCCCCCATATCCCTTCATTATAAATTAACCTCTAAAGACTTTGTGGGACTAGGTCCATACTAAGCACATCTATATTCTTCAAACCACATGTACTTGCTTCCTTCGGTGATGCCACTCTACTCCATTTGACCAAAGGGGTTCCTTCCTTTTCCATTTTCGTTGTCCATAAAAAGTCAAAACACTTTTATCTAATTTTGTTAAGAATTTCTTTAGGAATGTGTGCAATAGACATCTAATACACATGAATACTTTCTAAAATGGCCTTTACCAAGACTAATCTACCACCATGAAATGACCATTTATTACACCATATAAAGATTTTAGCTTCGATTTTATTTAATAGCCATAGTTAATCAACATACTTGTAGTCATTTGGTTTTAATTTAAAAATCAGGGACTTCAATCCTTGATCAAGATTAGAGTGATTCATATGAAACAAATGTATAACTTGAGTTTCCATATCCTCCTCCAGCTCATTAAATAACATCAAGGACTTCAACATGTTGACATTCATACCTGTAGCTTTGCAATGTATGTCCATAATCTCATTTATGCTTCTCAATTCCCTAATGGGTCCTTGACCAAAAATCATGACATCATAAACAAAAGGAAAATGTGAATTAACCATTGAATTAGATATTGTTATCCCTTTCATTACCCCTCTCCTTATTGCATTGTTTATTAATACTTAACCCTTCAACAACTAATAAAAATAGAAAAGGAGATAAGGGACATCCTTGTTAGAGACCCCTTGAGGCATTACAAAACCTCAAAGGTGATCCATTTATTAGAAAAACAAATAAAGTTGATACTAGGCATCCCATTATCCAATGGACGGTCTACAAATTCTACCCAACTAAAGCAACAACAATCTAATATATAACCAATTCACTTTATCATATGTTTTTGACAATGTTCAATGTTTTAGGCATGAAAATAGTGATCATAGGTTGAATTGGATTATGAATCATGATGCTTTGAATTATATGTTTTGCCTTGTTTCACCTTGGTGGTCATCATCATTTCCTAGTCAATTGTTGTCACTCTTGAGAAAGGAGAGAGAGAATGCTATAACTCAAAATGAAATGCAAAGCAAAGAAATAAACAAAGAAAAGCAAAGTCAAGAACCATAAAATAATGAGATACATGAGCTCTACCCCCTCGCTAAGAAGCCATCACCCCAAGTCCTATGCAATGAATGCATATCTAAAAAAAGGACTTAGCAAATGAAAATAAAAATCCAAAAAAGTTGAATGAATAAAGAAAAAGGAAATTAGGGGCTTGGAAAGACACAGTTTCGAGGAAAGGGTAACACATTACCCTAGTGCCCCCTCATACAAAGATACTCGTGAGGATGACTATCATACATAACCTTTCATGACTATGTCACCACCCATGGATTAAACCCCAAACCATATCACATGCCATTGCACATGCTCCTTGATGGGTTTCTCGGGAAATACTCCTTATCTGGGTAATAGCACACCTAATAGGGGGTGATAATGATCCTCCCATACCTAAACTTGAGAAATTGTATAACTTTATGAGCTAGTGTGAAGTTTGAAGAGGATGCTCGATGTGATCTATCTAGTGGCTTTTGTATTGACATGACTCACTTTATATGTTGTATTTGACTTGTGTACATACCTCCGATTTTTCACTACATGAGTCCCTCATTGTATGATGGATTGCACATCGCCACATACTTGATTGATGCCTTCATCCTTTGGATGACATTGAAGGGCTACTAGCACACTTGATGGAAGTCATCCCACTACTTGAGAGAGGTCATTCAACTCATTTGTGGGGATGTTGATCCTTTTTATGACATGGCTCCTTTTTTGAGACACCCTATCACCCATGGGGTGTGATTTGACCATTTGATGATGGGACATTGCACCTTTTGATGATGATATGACACCTTTTGATGAGACATCACACCTCTTGGGGATGATATGCCACTTGGAGATGAAACGTTGCACCCCTTCAAGGTAAAGTTTCATTGTTGATCCCCTTACACATCACTTTGGAGTGAGTCGTTCACCTTATGAGGTCATTCATACCACACATGTGGCCTCTAGGATGCATTTATGGTGGATGATTTGACATTTGAGCTTCTTTACTTCATCTTGGAGGCATTTTTGGGGACCTTAGTGACCTATC
Organism: Picea glauca; assembly: GCA_000966675.3. NCBI lineage: Eukaryota > Viridiplantae > Streptophyta > Pinopsida > Pinales > Pinaceae > Picea > Picea glauca. The sequence continues at coordinate 22,210 of JZKD02S0158616.1, forward strand.
CAATCTCGTGTCATGGATATTTTGTCTATTGGCCTTATATCCAGGGTTTGTGAGAGACAAAGGTATTATTAAATGTTTTTAGGGATTCTAATGGATGAGAAGGGTGCTTGATCTCTCATATAAATAAGAGAAGCAATTCCCACTTTTAAAGCATTGCTACTTGTGGAGATTTATCACTACTTGTATACCACTTCTTTCTCTCTTATACAAATCGTTATGGATGGCTAGTTAGAGTGAATTTTTGGAGTGGATGTCTTGTGGATGCTTTTACTACTTCATGGATGTTCACTCCTAGGGTTTTGATGGATGAAAGATTTCTTGAGTAAGTAGTCTCATTTTATCTTGTGGTTGTGTTTAACAATGAATGTAAGTTTAATTATGCTTCTCTAGTGATGGTTGTACATTCTCTTGGATCTTTCTTGAGCAAACCCTTCTTGAGAAATATTTTGGAAGGTTACTAGTGAATAAAATTCCCTTGAATTATCTTTGAAGACCTAGTAATATACTAGGAGGATATCCTAGGGTTAGTAGTGAACAACCTTATATAATCACCCTAGATCCACTTACATCTATTCAAAGGAGTCCTTAATTGACCCCATATGCCCAAAAATATAGTAGGCACTAATATTCTCCCAATAGTCAATCACAAAATTCTAAATTTCAACCTCTTTTTATTGTTTTAAGGTTATTTTAAAGTTTTATAACATCAATATATTCATTTTCAGCCACAAAATAATAGGACGTTTTAGGGCTAGATGTTTAGGGTTTTATATGCATTTCTAATTTCACATTTTGTTGGTTGATAAAACCCTAGTTTAATCCATTACTCATCCCCATTTTTTCATTGGTTTATTACTTGTTCAATGGCCAAAATCATTGTTATTCTTATAAATTGTACTACTGTTGTAATTCACCATCTTTATTTCAATTTTTACATCAACCAATAGTTTTTTTCATCTTTTGTAGTGTTTGGGGATCCTTTTTTGCCTAACATTGACTTGATAAGCCTTCCAAATTGACCTAGATCCTCATCCATTCAAATCTGGAAATTGCACAAACTTACCACTTAAGCCTCATCTTGATTATCTTATTCTATTTTTGGTAGATTGAGTAGCTACACAAGAGGCATTGGACATAATTATTTATTGCCTAGGGATTCCTGGAGGCCACAATGGAAGCCTCCC
>JZKD02S0158627.1:11697-23393 GCA_000966675.3 Picea glauca
AGTTGTAAGGGAAACATTGTGGGTTGTAGACTTAGAATTAGTTCAAGTTTTTAATTTTTATATATATATTTTATTATTTGTTTTTAAATTTTGTTTATTATTTACTTTTTAGTTTCTATGTGTTTTATTATATGTTTTATTTAATATATGTTTTTTATTATTGTTTATATGTTTTATTTTAATATATGTTTTTTATTATTGTTTTATTTTTTAATTTGTTTATTTAACTTATTATTATTATTATTATTATTATTATTATATATTAATTTACTTTATTATTATACTAACCTAACTACACTTAATTTAATTACTAACATTATTAGCCTATTTACTAGCTTAAACAAATAACTTAATTACTAATTAATTAATTAATAATTAATCTAATTATTTATTTATTATTAATTATCTTATTAAAATAATCTAATTGATATTTTGTATCCTAAGTTTGTTTATGCAGGTATGAGTGGTGGGCGAGATGTAGCCAATGGGATAAATGGACAAGGGAGTGAGTAGCGCAGAGGTGGATGAAGGATGCAGTAGGGTGATGAAGGATCGGGTGAAATGGATGGAGGGGGAAATGGAATCAACCGAGCCCAGCAAGCCAGATGTCTTCATCATGGGAGCAACGCCAAACAAGCAACTGAAGAATCAAGTTACCTATTATTATAGGACCCCAACACTTTAGTATTTGAATTTGTTTCTGCCTCCACATTCCTTTCTGACAAGGACCAATCAAATGACTTCTCACGTCCAAAAACATATTGTAAAATTGAATTTCCATCTTCACAAGGAAATGTCCCAGCCTTACCTTTTATCGAAATGAGGTGTACATGTTTCGAGTGAGAATAAAAATAGTGAATCTCCCTACCATCTTCATCTAGCTTATTACATCCTTTCTTATAAAAAACATTTTTATCTCTCCATCTTTCTTGATTTTGCATCCTTTTCCAAACCTTTGAGTATTCTTCTTTATGTTTGGCAAGAACATCTTCTTCCTTGTTTTGTTTAGTAGACCTTGTTATGTTGCTTCTACATGCATGTGCTATGTAGCCATAGTTGTTGCACTTATAAAATTCAGTATTGTAATCAAGTAGAGGAGCAAATGAATTGTAGTTTTTGTTAGCAAATCCATGAGAACTTATAGTTTTTTTGCTCACATAATCATCCTTTGAGATTTTGTAAGGACCTTTTATTTTGTTTCTCACATGGTCACTTCTTGTATAAGCTCTACAATCTATTTCTTTATGACCAAAATTATTGCAAGAAAAACAATAGCCAAGAAAGAGATTTTGGTACTAGTTGGTGAAAGGCCTTCTTGGTGGAACAATTCTTCTAGAATCATTCTTGTTGTTCTTGTCAGAAGAATCGAGAAACTGTTGGTCATCATTTCCTTTACTACTTCTACTTTCATTATTGATGAAGCCTTTGAGAATATTGCATATATTTTAGGATTTTCTTCAAGAGTATTTTGATTCCCATCATAGCCAAGACCAATCTTGATGAATGGTGACATTTGGAAACTAAGGATATCATTTAAATTTTAAGTGCTCTTTTCAAACTTCAACTGAGTATTTGAATTCTTCAATTTCTCCTTTAATGAGACAACTTCATCCTCTAAATTCTCATGAGTTTCTTCCTTTTCTTTGAGCTGAATTTCCATTGCTTCTTCTAGATGAATCTTTAGGTTGATCATTTTATTCTTTGTTTCTTCAAGATCATGATCCTTCTTTTCATGTTTCTACAATTGCTCCTTCAACTTTATATTCCTTTTTCTAAGCCTTTATGTTTCTTCTAGGGCACTAATGAGTTCTTCTTGAAGATATTCTTATTTTGAATCTAGCTTTTCTTTCTTATCAACAAGCTTTGTTTCCATGGTTATGGAGAGAGATTCTTCTTCGTCATCACTATCTTCCCTTTCTGCATATGGAAACTTAGCAGCAAAATTTCCTATTCTACCAAAATCAAAGCATTTGATGGGTGGATTACCTTTGAATTTTACAATTCCTCATTTTAGATTTTTCACTAATTGTGCTTCTTCTATCTCTGATCCACAGGAGGAAAAATGATGCAGGAGCATCGCCAACTCACGTCAAGCAAGCCAGCGCGGAAGCGGAAGACAGCTGGATAAGCCAGCACAAATTTTGAAATTGCCTTGAAAATTGTTGCGCGATCTTAAATGAGTCATTTAAGATGAAGCGCACTTGTGTATTGTAATGGACCTTGAGCGGATAGCTCTCGTCTTTTAGTAGATAGGAGGCATTTAAAATAGTTAATGTAGGTAGATAGGATTTTAATTCATAGATTAGACAGTTTAGGAGTTGTAGGGAAAACGGATATAGACACCCTCATTGTATCATTGTAACATTAGCCTGAGCCTATATTTGAAGCAAGAGAAGAGCAAGAGCAAGCAGAGAGTTGTGTAGAGAACACCCATGTACTGATATTTGAATTAATAGAAGAAGATTGGTTCAAATTCATGGTTTTGTGTCTGATTCTCTATGTATTGATGTTGATATGCTCATGAATGTTTGTTTCCTGTTATATATTTTCTTTTATATGTTGTGTATATGATTTCATGGTTGAATTGAAATCTGAAGAGTGAAGGAATGAGTTTCAATTGTTTCTCTATTTGAGCCAGACGGTTCCTGTAAGGAGTGCAGTCGAATTTTTCCACAAGGAGTGCGTTGACAGAGGGTTCAGATAGAGATAGCTTTTGTTCTCATTCACACCAAAGAGTAATTGGCACCGGAGCCATGCAAGGAGTGTGAAGGCCAGGTAAAATTCTCATGGTTGCGAACCTGAGTGAAGTGTCAAGGAATTCTACTGCAGGCGTACGCATATTCGAAGACTTCAACACTTAGACATTGTTGAAGGTTTGCCGCAAGGAGTGCGAGCAAAAGGAGTTTCCTTTTTAGACTTAAAGAAGTGGGAGAAGCTCAGGAAGGACAAGTCTTCGAATTCGTCGAAGGAGTGCACAGAGAAGTTGTGGTTGAAGTATTCAAGCAAGCACTACAAGTTTGCATGCGGGTGAACAAGTCTTCATGGAGGAAATACTTGATTCATTTCACAGAATTCATCAAGAAGAAACGGACGGTCGGAATTCCCCAAGGAGAATTCGTGAATCACTGTAAGCTGTTAGATCTTGGAAAGGTGCAGGGAAGGTACAACGATGTATTCTTGAAAGGTTCCAAGCTCAGGAGAGGCGGAGCCGTTGATCAGGACCACGAGGGTCGTTGGATTCACACACATATCGTGGATCAGGGTTTCGTGAGTCGAGGCTCCAATTTATTGCAACAAGAATCGCGATATCGCGATACGCGATATCCCGACAGTCAAAGGGCAGTGTGTGGGGCCACAAGAAGTTAGTGGAGGACAGGTGGAACACCGTATCGGCGTTCGGGGAAAGGAAATTCCTGAAACATTGGGCATTAGGATTCGCGATCCCGTGAACCCTGAAACCCCGATAGAAGTGACGGGAAGTAGAAAAGTCAACTTGCATGTGTGCATCGGAGTTTCGGCGTATCGGGTATCGGGAATCGGTAAGACAAGTTTCTTGGTATCGCGAGTACCGAAATTGCGAGAGGGAAAACTCCGATAAAGGAAAGAGAAGGTCAGCGTTGACTGGTCATCGGATCTCAGGGATTCGAGAGCCCAGTGTTCGACCTTTGGACCTGCGAAGTCGCGAGTTCCAATTTCCCGACCAGTAGAGAAAGGGGGACCGCGTGAAGAATTTTGTGGGTGAATAATTCCTGATAGGGAATTAGAAGAGCTTTTCAGTTCTTCGGGCCAAGGAAGAAGAAGATCCTATGTGTGTGTGCGCGTGGACCTTCCGACCTGCGGGTTGTGAAGGAGTTGTGTTGCCGTCAAGAAATCATCGAATCTCTCTTCATAAATGTTTTGTAGTTTTTCCCAAATTTTTTTTACTAATGTACACTTCATTACCTTGAAAATCTTAGAATATGATATGCCACTCAAGATGGCATCTATTGGTTTTTCATTGTATTCACTTGAATCCTTCCCAACATCATCTACCTAACATGTTTTGACTAATTTCTAAATACCAAACCCAAGAGCCTTCAAATATGTCTTCATTCTTATACTCCATGATGCATAGTTTGTTACATCGAACAAATGAGCTTTGTTTATAGGGAGACCTCCCTTACAATCCATATGTGCTCAAGATCTTCCTTCTAGTGGTTAAATTGTTTCTAAAGGAACCTGCTCTTATACCAATTGTTAAAATTATGCTTATACTGAGAGGGGGGGTGAATCAATACACGATATGTATTACTTTATTTAACCATTAATCAATCATTCATTAGATGAGAAACAACAATCACATATAAATTCAAATCACAATGCACGGATTTTAACATGGAAACCCAATCAGGAGAAAACCATAAACTTATCTTTATAAATGTTTGTAGGCACCAACCTACTAGAGACACCAATATCCTTAACTTATCACTAACTTGGTAATATTTAGGCACCAACCTACTGGAGACATCAATATTCTCAACTGAGCACCAACTTAGCAACACCTATAGGCACCAACCTACTATTACAATATTTGAAAGCACCAACCTATTGGAGACACCAATCCCCTCACCCGAGCACCAACTCAATAAGATATGTGTAGACACCAATCCAATATATTCATACACATATTACTTCTAACTTCATATGCATGCTTCATTCCACAGATAATTCTTCAAACCCTAGTCACATGTATCCTTCATTCTCTAGCAAGCCTCATAGCATCATTTCCAAAATATGATCACAGACTATACCATCACAAACTCAAGAAAACGTACATTGCAGCATCAAAACCTCAAAATAGTGCACATTGTAGCATCACAAACCTTGAGTCCTTCATAGTGCACCTTAAGAACAAGAAAACTCCTCAAACTTATCTTTCACACCTTTAGATCCCAAAAAGACACCCCAGCTCCTTTAGCGCACCTTAGATCACTTATGTGCACCTCAGACTTGATCTCTTGCTTGGTTACTCTACAAAAGCACACATCTATCCCATATTTATAGTATTTATGTCCTCGCTTTTAGGGCTGACCTACAAAGACTGGTCAATCTTACCTAAATGTTTGGTTGGGTTGTCGAAAAAATTCATATCTCCTCATTCTTGGGGAGTTAGAGGGAATGCCATATACCATTGGAAAGGTATCAAAAAAATATTTCCAACCATATAACTTATGTTCCCATTTTAGCTAGTATCTAGGGTAATAATTCCATCAAATATAGGGTATCCAAACTGAGTGTTAATAATCCAAAAACAATGTTTCCAACAATTTCCATATTGCAATCTTTATCTTGGACATATGTAGTATCCAATGACAACAATATTTCCAACAAAATATGGTTTTGGATCCTACACCATGCTCCTGACAGAAGTAGCTCCTCAAAATGACATCAAAAACATTTGGAAGATGAAATTTGAAGGAGTCAAGTCCCAATCAGGTATTGGTGTAGGTATTGTATTCACTTCTCCTTAAGGTAATGTTTCATGTTATTCTTTTCATTTGGAATTTAATCGAAATAATAATGTCGCAAAGTATGAAGCACTTTTACTTAGTTTAAATTTGGCTAAATATTTTGGAATTAAAGTTTTAAATATTGTTGATGATTCTGATCTAATGATTTTGCAAGTGAAAGGTCAGTTTGCATATAAAAATGAAAGGTTGAAAATGTACAAGAATGAAATTTTGGACACAATAGAAGGGTTTGATGCATTTTCTTTAGAAGTGAAACCAAGAGCATTAAATGAAAAAGCTAATGCACTAGTCGTTTATGCCTCAACACTCCAACCTTGTAAACATTTGATGGAAAATGGAAAATTTGAAATTATCTCCAGACCGTCGATTCTTGATAACTTTGTCAATTGGTAGGTTTTTTATGATGATGCACATATTTTGAGATTCATGAAAAAATTGTAGGAATCCGGTGAGAATGAGATTGATTGGACAAAATAAGGGTCAGAAGTGCAGTTAAAAGACAACAAGATACCAACCTTGTATCTCTTGAAAAAATGTTTAACAGACATGGCATGTATAAGGAAAAGAAATAAATGGTTAAGTCCGATGAATATATGGAAATCAGCATTGGATCCTCAAAAATTCCAAATACGACAAAGATTGGAAAAGGAACCTCAAGCATAGAAAAGAAGGAAATTGAAGACATGATCCTAGAATTCAAGGATGTTGTTTCTTAGTCCTATGACTATTTGAAGGCCTACAAGGGTGACATAATTCAACATACGATACCCTTGAAGGAAGGTACCAAGCCATTTCGACAAAAGTTGAGACAAATCAATCTGACATTGGATCCTCTTATCCAAACCGAATTATATAAATTTCTTTATGTAAATATCATTTCACCTTCAAGGAATTCAACTTGGGTATCCAATCCCATGATAGTACAAAAGAAGGAAAGAGAGATAAGAATTTATATGGATTTTAGGAATCTCAATGCGTTGTTCAAGAAAGATAATTATCCATTTCCAAACATGGAACATCTATGGCAGAGAATCACAATATTAGAAATGTTGTCTCTATTGGATGGTTTTTTACGATACAATCAAGTGTGGGTAAACGAATATGACAGACACATGTCAACATTTTCCACACCTTAGGGAACTTATGAATATATAAGGATTCATTTTGGTTTACTTAATGCAGGTGCCACTTTTTAGAGAGCCATGGATTATGCATTTAGATACCTTATGGGAAAGATAATGGAGATTTACCAATATGATTTCACAGTATTTTCAAAAGACATAAAATCTTGCATTGGACATCTTAGATGGGTATTTGAAAGGTTCCACAATTATGGAATCTCATTGATCCTAAAGAAGTCAATATTTGGGGTTATTGAAGGGAAGCTTCTTGGTCATATTGTTTCAAAGGATGGGGTAAAGGTCGATCATGAGTGGATAAATGGAATTAAATAAATGACCCTACCGCATAATTAGAAGGATTTGAAATCATTTTTCGAAAAAATTAACTTTATTCGAAGACTCATCCCAAATTTTGTCGAAATCACCAAGCCTATAACCAATTTTCTCAAAAATGATGTAGATTTCAAATGGGATAAATATAGTAAGATAGCTTTTGAAATCATCAAATATGCAATGTTAAAGTCCCCAATTTTGGTAGGAACAAATTATTAAAATAATTTTCATTTTTTTTTTTCTTCTAACGATACAATTGCACGTCTGTTGCCACAAAATAGTGATCAAAGTGAATAACAACATGTCTCCTTTATGAGTAAGTTCTCAAGGATGCATAATTAAATTATGCAATTATAGAAAATCAAGCCAACGCTTTGGTCAAATCATTGAATCATTTTAGGACATATATTGAGTATTCCAGGGTATTATCCCATGTTCCCCATCTAGCTGTAAAAAACACTTTATCTCAACGAGATTGTTTGGGAACTAGAGGAAAGTGGGTAGCTAAGATTCATGAATATGATTTGGAAATTAATCCCACTCAATTAATAAAAGGTAAAGGATTGGCCCATATGATGGTCAAAGGAAATGAATTTTCTCTTGAATTGAAGGATGAGGCATGCCTTATGATTTCCGTAGCGATTAAAGAATTATAACATCATGATTGATATACATATATCATATACTATCTTAAGAACCTTACAATTACAAGGCAGATTTTGGATCATAAGAAAAGAGATTTAATATTGAAGGATTCCAAGTATTGTTTCATCAACCAAGTCCTAGGATGCATAAATATAGGTGGATTGATTCTCATATGTGTCAACCCTAAAGAACAAAAGGATTTAATGAACAAGTTTCACAAACGACTATGTGGTGGACATCACACAAAAAATACCACCACTCACATGATTCTAAGATGTGGTCATTATTGGCCTACTATATTTTCATATATCCACATGTTTATAATACCATACCAACCTTGTCAACTCTTTATAGGAAATCCGAAGCTCACAACCCTTCCTTTGTAGCTAGCAATAGTGGAAGCACCCTTCCAACAATGGGGCCTCGATTTTATTGGTTGATTAAAGGATAAATGATTACATATGGATTCTCACAGCTATGGATTACTTCACCATATGGGTCAAATATATACCAACCAAGAATGCTACAGATAAGGTTGTCATGAATTTCTTGGAAGAAAGAATCATCACGCATTTTAGAGCGCCAACAAATATTATCGACAATGACAAATCTTTCAGTTTAGAAAAATTGTCAACCTTTTTTTTCTTATGGCATTTTCCTATCCCACTCCTAAAACTATTACCCTCAAGGAAATGGTCTTTTGAGTCAAGTAACAAGAATTGGATGACCATTATCATGAAGACAATTGGGCGAAAACTAGAAAAGTTGAGATAACAAAACAAAGTATGCTCCATGGGTTGATAGAATAACTAAAATATTTCACTAGAAAGAACCCATTTGAGTTGTGCTACGGGATGGAAGTAACATTGTTAGTTCATATAAAGATCTTGGTTTATAATATAATGCAACGATTCTCCTCCAATCTATATGTAATGTAGATAAGATAAACCAGCTTATCGAACTTGATGAGATCAGAAGACGTTCCTTTGATCATTTTGTACAAATCCAATAGAAGACAAAGAAGAATTTCGACAAGAAGGCTCACCAACAAAGTTTTCAGAAGGGTGACCTTGTTCTCTTGTGGAACGGAAGAATCAAAAAGGAAAGAAAACATGGTAAGTTTTAAAGTCTTTGGTTGGATCCTTACAAAATTGAATATGTTGTAGGTAACGATTATTTCTATCTAATCCATTTGAATGGTGATAATCTACCATTGATCGTGAATTCACAAGTTCTAAAAACATTTTACGAAGGTAATATTTGATGCCTTAATAATATTGTAAGTTTTCTAGCCTTTCTTACTTGTGTGATTTAATTTCATTGATTTTTGTGCTTTATCTTTTTAGAATAAAAGGTTTTTTTTCTTACATCTATGTATTATTCTATGAGATGTGATTCTACTAACTCATACTTGGACATATATTTTATTTACGCATGGATTTATTACTCTTGTAGGGAAGGGAAAATGTACTCGTGTCTTCACTCTCCCCTGTATTAAATATCCATTGGTTGAGAATGTTTCAAGTCTACATGATTCTAGGTTTTTGAGTTCTCATGCAGTCTTTGTATGAGGACATGTCCCCAATTTGGAGCCAACCATTACACCTCATATTCTCCTCAGTAAACCCTATACTTTTTTGCAAGATGTGGACCATCGTATGAGCAGATTATATGCCTTATTGTACCATGATGAGCCAAAAGAGTGGTTTTATTTACACTCATTTATTGTATTAGACCGTGCTTATATGTTATATGTATTGGTAGGGGGATTATGTGGTATTTCCAGACCCCATGTGTTCATTCATGACCCATCCTTTTAGCCCCCATCTCAAAATTGGATTTTTCTTTTCTGGCTATGGTTGACTGGCCCTTGGTTTTGGTAACTCTCACCATGTGGTTCATTTATGACTTGGTTTGGGTATGCCACCATATTGGGTTGGATATAATAGGATACATGATCTAGGGGATCTACATAGTCTCCTTACCCCTTTGTTTATGATGTAAAAGTGTTGATGTTTGTAAAGGTTGTTAGAGCTATGTATAGCACACTTATTGTATTAATGAGCATGGATCCCTCTCTTATGTGTTCATTACACTTTAGCCATATACTATAAAATATGATTATGAATATGTTCCCTCAATTTCACATCTCCCAAGGAAGTGTCACATTTATCGAGGTAGTACACATATTTTGAGGAATTGGTCACAATTTCTGAGGCATATTTGGGCTACTTTTGTACACATGGACATCCTCTACACATGCCACATTCGAGATCCTATATTTTTCCTCTTCTTTCACCTTTTTTGGAGGTGTCTTCCACTTTATTTGAGGTCTGAACCACACGTGTGGGATCTATGATATCCATGTGGGTGATTAGGGTGATAATTTGACTTGGATATTGATCTTCCTTACCTTGGGGAGCATCTTTGTTGATTTAAGGGATTGGTCATGCCTTGGAGACTACTCTTGATGATTCCTTGAGAACATTATGAGGAGGCAATCCTTGATATTTTCATGAGGTTGTTCCACTTGGAGAAGAGGAACATTGGAGCCTTGCTTCCTTGGGAGGCTAACCCACCTTGTTTTGAGGCCTCCACATCACGCTTTTGTTGGAAAATTGTGCTAGCAAAAAAAATCAGCCCCATTTTTTGTGGGATGTTCCTCTTGCATGAGGGTTTTATCTACAGGTGGCATCATTTGATTTTGTATTGACTTAGTCTCATTCTTTATGTGGATGAAGAATCTCCTTTCTTAGACTTCTAGGATAATTTTAGGGAAAAAGAATTAATAAGGAATGAGAAGGATGTATAAGCTTCCTCTATAAATAGAGTCTTTCATGTTGTTCCAAATCATTGTGAATTGTTGGAGATCATTTTTACAAGCCATTAATACAACATATTTCTTGGAGTTTTGGTGTTAATTTTTGTATCTCTCTCTTTCTTGGTTCATCAAATATATTATTGTGAAAGTTCAATACTTCTACATAGCTAGAAAGATTGATCCATTTGAGGAGTTACTTCACTACTTGGAGCGGAGATGTTCTAGGGTTTGTTTCTTCCTTCTTCTCTTGTTAACTTGGGTAAGTACTTAATCCATTTATTTGCTTTTCCTTTCAGTTCATTGGCAAGGGTTTTAAGCACTATATTCAAGTTATAGTTGATTTTGTTGGCGAAGGCTATTCCCTTGAGGAAACTCTTCTTGTAGTGCCTTGGTTTTCATGACTTGTCTTGATTAGAAAAGAGACTATTTTTTCCTAAGGTTCTAGTATTTCATTCTAATACATAATACTTAAATCACCAATTCTTGGAGGGACATACTTCTTGACTCCATAAATCCGTAAGTGGAGACAAGTAACTAAGTCTAACTCCCAACAACCAACCAGAAAAACACTAAAAATAAAAATTATTTTCTTTCTTTTTTTACAAAATATAAAAATCCAAAAAACTATTAAAAGAAAACTCAAACAAAAGTATGTATTCATTGTCTAGAAGTAGTATACCTAGGGAGGTACTCAAGGGAAATAATAATAGTTAGGTAGTTATATATTGTTATGTATGGAGTTCATTTCTTGTAAATAATACCCATGTAGAAGTGTGAACATAATAAAGGTGGTAAGGTTGTTGGAACATCAAGTTCTGATGGTTCATCACACTTCTCCTAGAACCAGTCAGTCAAAAAATTGACCTACATCTGGAAATAGTTGGTTGGGTGATCAGCCAAATCTATACATCAGTCGGTCGAGTGGTCAATAATCCTATCGGTTGGAAAGTCAACCATTAGTCGAATACTATCGATCAGTGGACCAACTATCATTGCAACCAACTACAAGGTGGATGCATGGACAATCGAGTTAGACATCCTTGTAGAGATGACTTGACAACACAGATTTGATGGATTCAACTCTATTAATTGACAGTTATATGTGTAAAACATCCTCTCGATTTCAAGGAATTTGGTTCAATATTGAAGCTATAAACAACAAACCCATTGGGTCATTATCATCATGTCAATATCGTTGTTGTGTACAAGATGTCTAGTATGCATTGTGATGTTCTGATCATAATGCGTTGTGCTTAAGTGTTGTAA
>JZKD02S0158638.1:0-11852 GCA_000966675.3 Picea glauca
TATATCTAACTACCATAGTGGGTCTTATTTAATAATATAGTGGACCTAGTCCACCTTACATTGAATAACCTCCACTATTATCACTATGGGCCCTCTGCCCCCCCCCACTACCTCTCTAGCTACCTTACACTAGCTACCTTACATCATTGGAACAAAGTATGTAGTGGTAACTGTGGGGTGTTAAAAATCTAGGGTGGTGTTAGCACACTTTTCCACCCTCCAATTGAACTGATAAATCTGATATTTCAACAATGAAAAATGGCTAATTAAAGGAGTAAAACCCCAAATTGTCATGAGCTAGACCTGTTTCCGTTTGGGCTGGTGCTTGCCAGCCTCAGCGAGGAGTCCCTAGGGTGATTTGCTTCTGTCCTAAAGTCTGATTTTCTGCAAAATAAGACAAAAAACAATGGCTGATATGTCTTGGACAATGTGTTAATTCTGCCCAAGATGTGGATAAAAAAATAGTTTTTAGCTTGGAGGGATCCTGCAGGGTTAGCACAAGAAAGATAGAAGAGAAATAAAGAAAGAAAGTATTCAAAAAATCATTTAAGACCACAATGAATAGTAAGAAGCCACTAATCTAATTGCAAAATTAATAAAGTACCGACTAGAAGAAAGGTTCGAACACGAACACACAACTTCTTTATTGATAGGCTTGCAAGAGGGTTGGTTGCGCCATAATCGACGAGTCCACAACCAGTACAATAATCACTTTCCTCAAAGATAGAATAACTAGACTAAAGAATGAGAGAGAGAGGAATCAGAGAAGAGAGAAATAAAGTATGTGCCGCTGCCACAAAAATCCGACCAATAACCAATGGAGACCATCCAATATATAGGAGAGAGTATGAAGAAAATAGGAGTTAATGCGCATGAGGGAATAAGTGTGAGTGAGTAATGTGCATTGGTGAGTTATGAGTGAGAGTGTATGCACGTGGTGAGTTAAATAATGACTAAGATGCATGGAGGATAATTTTAGCTTTCCAACGCATGTTAGATTGCTAAATTTGGCCAAGGGATGAGGGAGTTGAGTTAAAGGGAAATTCACCCTATTTTTTAGGGATTTCCTAAAATTTAAGAATTTTTCGTTTAAAAGCAATTTAGGGAGAAATTTTAGAAACTGATTGCATGGAAAGTGAGACTAGAGAAAGATTAGCTTGGAGTGACTGAATTTTCTCCAGACAATGCCACCTCACCCATGTGCCATCTCTTTAACGTAATTAATTCTCATTTAATACATAATCCTTGGAAAATGCACCCTTGATCCATGATGCCATGTAGATGCCACATCTTCTTGATACTCTGCCATATGTCAAAATTTGAACTCGCCACTTGTCACTGCTAGAGATGACGATGATTGCTAAAATACAAATTTCTGAAAATAGCCTCTAGTCCCCAAAATTTGAAACTTGTCGAAACTGACCCAAACTCTCCACAAATGTTCAGAATGACTAGGAGACCACCATCTTGTGTCTACTGTTAAAATAAACACTGCTAAAAATAGAAAGTCCTCACGTGTCCATGATATTATACTTGTTGGATTCGATTTTTCGCACGGAATCTGAATCCGCAATCAGAATTGACATGCGAGCCTTGGTGCTCAACCTACTAAAAATAGAAATATGTGCCAAATCATCCCATAAAATGTTCAAAAGACTTAGAATGTCTCAAGGATCAATAATATGTGCTTAGAATATGAATCTTGGGCATGGAGCCCAAACTGCTAAAAATAAAAAGTTTTTACATGTTGTCTGGAAATGTGCTATCGGGCTTAGAATCATGCAAGGACCATTTATGTCTGCTCAGAATTGCTCCAAACGGTCAAAATACCCACTCAAACCATGTCTCATAAAAAGTAGCAACACCTGATGTATGTAGACATCTCTCTCAAAATGCATGGAAAACCAAACCAGCCCTAACTCTGAACAAAACAACCACGTACTGATCATATACCTGTCTCTGATGATAAACAACCTCTTGCTCAACACAAGTGCTAAACTCTGGGAGAATCTCAGAATGCCACCCAAAATAGTGAATGCTGGCTCTTAACCCTCAAGATTTTCCAAGGTGAAAATCTAGGGGTTAATAATGGCGTCTCAAGGGGACAAGACCCCCCTATGGGATGTCGAGGACTATATGAATATCTGTGTCTATAACAATACTGCTCTGTGAGAACTCTGTAAGATGTATCAATAATGCTTTAAAAATATATGTACCAAAATGTACCCCTATAAATGTGTGGAAGGAAAGAAGGCCCTGTAAGCTGACAAATAAGACCTTGTAAGCTAACCTGTGATACCAAAACTTATCCAATGGGCCATGGAGTCAAATCAATATAACAACTCCCACTGAAACACTGAAACACACGGGATCTCATCCAAATTCGCTACCTGCTACCACCCAATATGTACACTTCTCCCCATGGTAAATGTTCTAATGTCAACACAAGGGAGAGAGTCACTTGATCAAATGTCAACCTGTCAAGTGCGAAGGAACACCACCAATAATGACAATGAGTCCTAAGGTACACGCACAACCTGTCACTGTGAAATATGTTCTGAAGTCGAACAATGACAAAGATCATCCAATCAAGGCCCAATGATACTCAACCTTGTCGAACGTGAGATAACCGCCAATGAGGCTAACGACTACCAAGGTGCTCTACTTCTGGGTCGTCCGTAGATAATGTGTCAGAGTTGATATAGGATGACCTGCTGAAAATAAGAGAAACAATGGCTCTCTTCCCTCAGCGCGAAGTGATAACTCAAGAAGATCAAGATGAAAGAATCAATTACAATATCCCTATTGTTGGATGAGGGGGACAACTGACTCATCATAGGACTCAATGATAAGAGATGAGGATACAAGACATAAGATGACTAAAGACACTCGTATGTCTCCTCAAAACTTCCCATCCTAAAGGCTCAATGCTTCGGAAACAATGGCAAAATGGGACCCCCATCCAGGTTCACTCTAATGATAGACATAAAGGTCCGACATGTGAAAGATAGACATTCATATTTTTTGACCCAGGAATAACAATAACGGACAACCACTTATTTGTGAAAGGGAAGACACACAAGACAACCACATGTTGATATGACTTGGCAAAAATTAGCGACACTTATGCAAAGACTGAAGTAAATAATTGAAGGGAAAAGACACTGCAAGGAAAATGTAGATTGTTGTCCTAAATTCTACAGAAATCAACAAAAAAGAAAAAATGAAATGACAATGCGGAAATGAAAGAAAACTACCCTAGACCCAAAAGTTTTTACCTCACAACTGCCATGATTATATCATCATACTCAAATAACCAATGTAACCATGCAACCAAATGGTTAGTCCAACGAGAAAGGTCAACAAAATCAAGCTTCCAAGGGGATCAATCGTGAAATCTCATATGATCCAAAGCTGCCTGTATATACTTTCCATAATTGAAGAGTGTTGGTTCATTGAAGACTGTTGGTTGGGGTTTAGAACATGGCACTTCAATAGTGATAAGCTTGAATGTATGAGAGCCATCATCCTGAGATCAACTGGGTCATGGTGAGCTATGATGTCCAAGCTCTGATCAATCTCAGGACCTTGAAGAACAACCTCGAGATGCAGAATCGTAGGAAAAGTGTAAGGGACATCATCCTCTGGTTGAACCAAAAGTGGCTCTTCTTGTTGTAATGGTATGGGATCAAGTTGTTCTTGAACCACTGCTGTGATAGGCAAGGATGAAATCTCTTGTTGACTGATCTCCACTTGGTTAACTTGTGGTTCCTCCTCATCATTTTGAAAATTTTCATCTTCACTAAAGAGAGGAGCCAATGAACACTCTCGAGTATTCAAATCTTCACCTTCATTTTCTTAGAACTCTGCATGTGACTCAAATGGTGCAACTATTGGTTCTGGCTCATTTAAAATTTGGCTATCACCCTCCTGTTCATCTTTGGGAACTTGATATGGTGCAAGTTGTGATTCATCTTCAATAACACATACTTCTTGAACTTCTGTAACAACCAATGGTTGAAGATCATTGAGTGGAGTTACTTTCACTGGTTGTTCTGGGGCATGGATAAGAGGGAGGTCACAGGCTGCAAGGTAATTTCTTTCTAACTTGATAGTGGTAGCTTGCACTTCCTCCATATTTTGACGGTGTTCATTATGTGTATTTTCCCATCTCTCAATGAATTTCTCTTGGAAGGAATCTCATCCATCAATAGAAGCAATATGAAGGGACTTGTACCATACTCGTGCCCCCCCTCGAGGGCTGACACAAACATCCTCATGTTCCACATCAAAATCGCCCACCACTTGCAAAAATTTAGCCAAGTGATCCTCAACTGATTCTTCCAACCTCCCTGCTATCAAAGGTATGTGTTTAAGCCATTTATGTGCAGGTAAGTCATGAGGATAATCTGGGAATGCAACAAAACTTTGTGGGTAGAAGGAAGAAATTCTCCACCTTATTGGTGGCTTCACAACTACATCCATATTGTTAGTCTCAAATAGAAAAAAAAACACAGCTGCTACCCTAGTACTTAGCTCGAGATGTAAATAAAATGAAAGATGAAGATATTGAAGATACACTCACCATAGTACTTGTCTAATAAGAACTTACCTAAGAACTCATACGCTTACCAACTTCGAGAGGAGTTCGTGGTGAATGAATAGCCTTGTTTTGGGAAAAGGTGTTAGGGCTTCTTCAAGCTCGAAACTAGACTTTGTGAGGGAATCGAAATCGAAATAAATTATTGTGTCAGTGCTCCATGGAGTTGTCCTTACATCCCATGGAGTTTCCAAGTGAGTTAAAACAAAGTAAAACAATGAAATGAAAACTCACCAATATCATTGTCACCAATGCTTACGATCCTCGACAACGACACCAATTTGTTAGCACACTTTTCCACCCTCCAATTGCTCTGATAAATCTGATATTTCAGTGATGATAAAATGGTTAATTAAAGGAGTAAAGCCCCAAATCGTCATGGGATAGACCCCTATCCGTTTGGGTTGGTGCTTGCCAGCCTCAGGGGGGAGTCCCTAGGGTGATTTGTTGCTGTCATAAATTCTGATTTTCTGTGTTTAATGACAAAAAACAACCATTGTTATGTTTTGGACAATGTGTTTAAACTATCCAAAACAATTGGGAAAGATAGCTTGTTTGCTTGGAGGGATCCTACAAGGTTAACACGAGAAACATAGAAGAGAAATAGAAAAGAAAACTACTCAAAAGATCAATACAACTACAATGAATAGTAAGGAAAGTGACAAATCTGATTACAAAATTCTCAAAATACCGACAAGAAAAGAAGGTTCGAACACAAACCCAACTTCTTTATTGATAGGCTTGCAAGAGGGTTGGTTGCGCCACAATTGATGAGTCCACAATCGATACAATGATCACTTTCCTCAAAGATGAGTAACTAGACTAAAGAATGAGAGAGAAGCATGAGAGAAGAGGGAAAAATAAAGTATGTGCCGCTGCCACAAAAATCCGGCCAATAACCAATGAAGATCATCCGATATTTAGGAGAGGAGTGTGAAGAATATAGGAGTTAATGCACATGAAGGAATAAGTGTGAGTGAGTAATGTGCATGGGTAAGTTATGAGTGAGAGTGTATGTGCATAGTGAGTTAAATAATGACTAAGATGCATGGGGGATAATTTTATTTTTCCAACGCATGTTAGATCGCTAAATTTTGCCAAGGGATGAGAGAGTTACGAGTTAAAGGAAAATTCTCCCTAGTTTTTAGGGATTTTCTAAAATATATGAATTTTGCATTTAAAAGCAATTTAGGGAGAAATTTTAGACATTGATTGCATGGAAAGTGAGAATACGAAAAGTGAAAGGAATAGAGAAAACTTAGCCTTGAGTGGCTAAACTTTCTCCAGACAATGCCACCTCGCCCATGCACCACCTCTTTAGCTTAATTAATTCTCATTTAATACATAATCCTTGGAAAATGTGCCCTTGATCYATGATGCCATGTTAGATGYCACATCATCCTGATTCCYTGCCACATGTTGAAATTTGAGCTTGCCACTTGTCATTGCTAGAGATGACAATRACAACTAAAATKATAAATTTCCGAAAATAACCATCTAGTCCCAAAAATTTGAAACCGGTCGAAACTGACCCGAACTCTCCACAAATGCTCAAAATGACTAGGAGACCAACATCATGTGTCTACTGCTAAAAATATACAMAACTAAAAATAAAAAGTCTTCGCATGTCCATGATATTATACCTATTGGATTTGATTTTCGRTAAGGAATCTGAATCCACAATCAGAGTCGACATGCAAGCCCTGGTGTTCAACTTGCAAAAAATAAAAATATGTGCCAAATCATCTCGGAAAAGGTCTAAAAGAYTCTGAATGTCTCAAGGATCAAGAATATGTRTTCATAATAAGAATCCGAGGCCTAGAGYCCGAACTRCTAAAAATAKAAWTTTCTTGCATGTCGTCTGGAAAAGTGCTATCAGGCCTAGAATCATGCAAGGATCATCTATGTATGCTCAGAACTGCTYCAAACTGTCAAAAAATCCACTCAAACCATGTCTCCTAAATAGTAGCAACACCYGTTGTATGTAGACATCTCTCTCAAAATRCATGGGAAACTAAGCCAATCCTAACTCTAAACAAAACAACCACGTACCGATCATATCACTGCCTCTGATGGGAACCAACCTCTTGCTCAACACAAGTGCTAAACTCTGSGAGAATATCAGAATGCRAGCCAAAATAGTGCATACTGACTCTTAACCCTCAAGATTTTCCAWGTTGAAAATGTAGGGGTTAATAGATGGCATYCTGAGGTTTTCAATGTGTGGGAGTTATGATCAGGGAGGAGTTAAGCTCAGAGGGGGGATGTCTATCATGGTYGAAAATGAAAATTGATGAATTCYGACTCCATTTCTTTGCAGAATAGTTTCTCTTATTTTTGATATAATCTGCCTCTGTATTTTTGGGTCAAAGAAGGTTAAATGAGGCCCTTGTGAATTTCTGGGYCAGAACCTTGGCTCGTCAAATAATTTTGGCTATTGCTGGAGAGGARATGCTTCYTGKTATCGCACAAGTTGTAGGTTGRGAAAATCTTGACCCAACCGCCAAGTGGTGACGACTAAGGRRCACTATACCCAATGTCACCTCGATATAGGTCCCACGCTTCAAGGTTGACTAGGTCACTCTAAGGAGGTGATCTYGGTGACCTTGGGGGGATTGAGATGGATGTAAGGGAAGGAAGATAARTATCCCCGTAAAGGTCAATKATRGAGGAGGAAAGTGGCTTTGATGACTCGTCTTCAGGTGGTTTAAAGTTGTCGAGTCTTTGGGTACTTGCAAAAGTGATTGTACYTGCTCGAGACACAAGAAAAACCAYACTTGTATATAGTATGTTAGGTGGACAYGCAAKTTAAGCTTGTTGTCCCTAATTGMAACAATAATCAATGATATATATCAACATATATGAGATAATAAAGCTGCAAAATAAGTGCTAAAATTATAATTGAACAAGCAAGAGACAAGCTAGTGAAAGCTAGCTTAACTCAACAATGATGAAGCAATACTTAAGCACAAAAGAAAGGATGAAACAAAAAGCTTACTGTAGTGATATTTATCAACCTTATGGATGTAACAAACTTATTATTACAACAAGAGATTCAACCACTAGAACTTGCTCAAAACTTGCCAAAAGATGCATTGTACTTGGTAGATTATGTGGGCATATTTTAGGCAATTTTCATTGATTAAATTATGAGTTGCTGAAGAATTTGTCTAGGGTTTTCTGCAACCCTAATTGCTGTAGGTTAAATTTGTAACAAAAGTAAGAAATACTTGGAGAAATGAAATTCCCTAGTGGCTCAAGCAAACATATATAACATAGATTAGATTCCACTAGGAACAACTTCAAAATCATGAAATTTCACATTTCCCAAAGCAACAATTTTATATCTCCAATGCAACAAGTGATGACTAGTTCCTTTAATGATTGGGTTAATGGAGTCAAGAAAAAAGAGAGCTAGAGGTACTATCTCCTTGGGGGTGTAAATCCTCTTACTCCCCAAGGCAAGTTTCTCTAGCTAGGGTTTATACTAAGAGGGTGTATGGACTTATATTTTTCTTAGTAAACCCTTATTAAATCAACAATACTTAAGCATAAAATGATGGAGGCTAAGGTGGGTGTGTATGCTCTTATACTTCCCACCTAGCTCTAGCGAAATAACACTGACTTGAATAACAAATGATATCAAAAAATAAAAGCCCTACCAATTCAAGGAAAAATGATAAGACAAACTACCACAATAGCAAAATAAGAGCCTTCCAAGGCTAGGGCATCACTTCCACCAACCAACAACCAAGAAAGTAGCCATACACAAGAGCATAAGAGAAAAAATAGCCAAAGATAGAAAAAATTTCAGTCAAAGGCCTCTCCAAATGGGAGAGATATGATTTAAAATGAGATCTTATGATCTCTATTTATACAAAATGTCACTAACATAGTTTGTCCACATAATTTTAGGGTAAACCACAAGATTAGGGGTCAACAACCCTAATCTTTCCTCTTTACATAAACAATATTAAACAATTCATCTTTAAATTCACTTTTACACAAAGAAAACTCTAACTTAAAGTGACGCCACCCCTTTAGGAGGGATGTTTTGGCACTTTTAGGTCAAACATTGAGTTGAAGATGATAGGGTTGGGTCTCCAAAGGCCATGTGTCTCCAATCCATCCTTCTACTTCAAAATCCAAGGGTTCCTTCCTTCAAAATGTGCCATGTGTAGTCATCACCACCTCAAGCCCCTCAAGCATGATGTCAAGCCTCCAAAAGATGACGTTTTGCCTCTCCTAGGAAAAATGTTTGGCATGCAAGGGCTAGGTCATGTCATCCAAGGTGTCCTCTAGGCCTCCGAAGGTGTCCTCTAGGTCTCCAAAGGTGTGTCTCTCTTATCTGGCATGCAATCCCTTGGCATCCAACCTGTGGGCTTCAAGCCCCATGGAAGCCCAACTAAGCTTGTTCCTCCAAAACTGTTCACCAACTAGGTTCTTCAAAGACAAATTAGCACGCCCTCCAAGGATCTCAAGTCAAAATATCATGATGAGCAAATCAAATCAATAAATGAGCCACCTATGCATGTGCATCAAAGATTACCCCATCAAACAAGTGCACAAAGACATTATACGATTTGCCAAGCTTGGATATGGGAGGGTTGACGAGGTGTCCTATTGGGTAGATATTTCCTAGGTCAATGAGTGTTTCCCAAGTGATCCCTCTCTAAGCCATGTAAAGTGGGTGAAGTGGTTAAGGATTAAGACTCAAAGGGCATGGGGTTCATGACATACAAGGGGTTGTAGAGTCTCATTCATGGGTGCCTTTGTAGAGGGTGTGTGGCACCTTCGTTTGCAATGCACTTTTTCCTAGTCCATCCTCTTTCCATTCTTCATTTCTTTCATGTTTTAAAAGATGAGTTGAAGGCCATTGCCCTGGTGTGGTGTCCAGATAATGATAGTGTCACTCACAAAGACCTTGCGAAAATGAGAGGGTTGGCTCGTGATGAGACTCTCTTTCTCTAAGCCATGCAACTGAAAGCCATTACCCTGGCTTGGTGACTAGATGATGGTAATGTCATACCACTAGATACCCATGATCATGATATGCCAGCTGACGATGAGACCTCCTATCCTCCAACTAACCCCCAAAGCATTCTATCTTTTATTCTTGTGGGTCCTCCTTTTCTTACAAATAAACCTTTCATTGCTTTCTTGGGGGATCCCCGAGCGCAACATATGGAAGGTTTTTATATAGGATTTTATCCTTTTAACCAACAACAATCCCTCTGGGCCTTCAACCCCTTCTTCCCATAGAATGAGGGACAACCCCTTCTTGGGTCAATACACTCTATAATACCAAGATATAAGGAAATGGGGGGTTTCAGTGATGGAAAGTGGTATGTATGGCTGAGAACGGTACGATGGATCTTCTAGGGAGTTCCTAGTAGCAAACCCATTCCCAAGGAAAACCACTTACTATGGCACAATGTAAACCACCAAGGTGAAACAAGGCAAAAGACATAATGTCCAAGCATAAGTCATCAAATCTAAAGCGGTCTAAGATACAACATACTCAAATGCCTCAAATATTGAAATGACACTCACCATAATACCCAACTTGTACCTCATGGAGCAAGGCCCAATGCCTCTTGGAAGCCAGCTGGTGTGGTGGATGCCATCTGAAAATCTTGACTTTTGTGGTCGTGAGAAGGGTCTCTATCTATGCAAGTGGATACTGCTGGTCATGTAGTCTCTCGACACTCCATATCTGCAACCCGAGGGCCTCGAGACATAATCTCCTTAGTTATCCCACAAAATGAGAATAACATTTCCAATGTTCTTTAAGGCCCTGCCGATGAGTGTGTAGTGTCCCATAATAGTGGTATCTGAGGAGGTTCAACTTGTAGTCCTTGTAGGGTTGCAAATGCTTATGCTTCTTTCTTCATTACTTGACCAATCTCCCAGGGATAAGAGAATTCTTTTTCTTGTTTGGGACCAAAGATGATCTCCGCTACACCTCTCTTTCAATGTTAAATTACTCCTATTTTTAGGAGGACAATTTGCCTTCAATGGTAGTGGCATGATTTTTGTCAGATTCTTTATCTGAATGTAAAGATTTAGATTCAAGTTCTTTGCACGCTAGCAGAAAGTAAAAAATTACCTTTTCACAATCAATGTGCCTCGCAAAGATTTTTGAGGTCTAATATAAACTAGTAAGTATCTAAATTCTCTTGGTGAGGAAGAACTTCATTAGTTGGGTTTAGTTGGGGTTTCCTACTTACCAATTAGACATACAAAGGTTCATGCCTTTGTTTCTAGGCATTTCTCATCATATCTGTTTGCTTAATATCCAAACTATATCACTGATTAACTTGGTAACAAATACACGACTTCCTATTTTAGTTCCCTGTGTTTTTACTTGGTTTGAATGCGTTACACATAGAGAGTTCATCCAAGGGTCATGCCCTTGTTTCTAGGCATTTTTGTTGTATTTATATGTTTACTATCCAATATGCCGGTTCCCTGAAACTGTATTAGTGAATAACTTGGTAACAAATCTTTGAATAAGTGGCTCCCTGTTTTGGCTACCTATGATTTTACTTTGTTTGGATGAGTTACACAAAAAGAGTTATAGATATTCATGCTAATACCACAAGTTTAAGATGTCACTTTAATGTTTGACAACACAGGTATTTCAACAGAGGGAGAACAACTTCAATAACCACTCACATAACCAGACCACATATCAACACATCGATGTTTTCACGTGGTAAAACCCCTACGGGGAAACATCTACGACCCTAGCCAACGCGACCACTTGGATAAATTTATTAATGCAAAAGAAAACATATTACATGGAGAATTTACAAGAGAGTTTCTCACAATCGATCATTGGAAAATGACCCTCCATGCTCTTTAAATAGAGATCATGGACCAATCGGGTGTT
The DNA here is from genome assembly GCA_000966675.3 of Picea glauca. Classification (NCBI taxonomy): domain Eukaryota; kingdom Viridiplantae; phylum Streptophyta; class Pinopsida; order Pinales; family Pinaceae; genus Picea; species Picea glauca. The sequence goes on from JZKD02S0158638.1 coordinate 11,496, forward strand.
AAGCCACATATCAATGGCCGTTAAGATCGAGGAGAGTATGAACCATCAGATCACTCTATGTTGGGAACATATCATGATCGTCGGATTTCCTAACTACAAATGCATACTAAAGAAACACATTAAGAAACACACTTTTACCTAATGACACATTAGACCAAGTGGTTCTTAACTAAATCCTAAGTGTCTAAATATGCTAACATCCCCCCTTAAGAACTTGGGATAGGATTGAGGGATTTACAATGGTGACACAATAGGAGAAGGAAGGAGGCATTAGAGCCTATCCCCCCTTAATGACAACTTCCTGAACTCCTAACATAGATCGAAGTTTGGAAAACTTTGCTTCTGTAAGAGACTTTG
>JZKD02S0158649.1:11073-23393 GCA_000966675.3 Picea glauca
CCCACATGACCACTACCCGTGACCACAAGCCTTACTAAAAGGCGCGTCATTAAATCATGTATCGGGTTCTTGCGTGGGAGTCACCTTGACTCTCCCGATCTCTGATCTCCTAACAGGGACCTAACCCTTGCTAGCTCCTCCTTCATATGACCACCAATTGTGACCTGGGGCTCAACCTCAAGCGCTTATCGGGACTTCATGTTTCGCAAAGTTGGAGGGTCACTCACCTCCCTTCTCCCGATATCATAAATGTCGATATTTCCTCGCCACATATCAATGGTCCCAATTCTTCCACGATCTGAAAATCCAAATCACATCGATATTTCATGTATCGAAACTCCCGATATGATTCACCTCTGTTCTCCCGACTCCCGAAATAACGATATTTCGGAGCACTGAATCAACGGCTCACGCTCCTATAAATCTATCAGCCATTGTCAAATAATGAACTCGAGCCTCACGAGTTCTCACCATTATCCCCTTTGAAATTTTCCTCTTGCAAGTTAGCGAAACATTGATCTCTTGCCACACATCCATTCCGATGGACGATTCCGATGATGTCGGGATCTCGTGACTTGCGACCTCCAAGTCACCACTCCCTCCACATTCTCGACTTCTGAAATGCCAACATTTCGGAGCACCAAATTCAACGGTTAGGGGGGGTCTCAATAGATCCTTAGATCTACGGTCCAGATTATTTTGTGTCATCAGATTTCGCAAGACTTGACTGTGCTAACATGCAAATCTCCCGATGTGCGAACTTGTGAAGACTGAAGTGGTCGAGGTGTTAACGCTTGCTCTCCTTCTTCAAATCTAACGGTCGTGACAGACCTTGGATCCTCCTGAACGAATCTCATCTATTCATCTCCCAAACAAAAGGGTATTACCTTTCAATACTTAAATCTCGCTATCCTTCCTGAGCTTTGTCAGTTATGAAGGACTTAAGAGCGTTGTGCTCTTTCTCCTGGACTTAAAAATTAGAAGGGTCTTCTGCACACCTCTTGTGCTCCTTCATCAAGTCTATAACCTAAGTGGTTCTCGGTCTCTTCTTACCTCGCAGATGGCCTGTGCATACACGTACTACCTCTCCTGAGCTTACGGGACTCTATCCTTGCAGTGGTTGCAGGGTTCAACCTCCGCCAAATCAGGAAGTACTCACGTGACTCTAGGACAGTGATGAAGTTCTCTGGGAGGTGCTTCTGAGGGATTAAACTAGCGCATAAGGAAATCAAGAAGATATGAAAGTTCTCAAGGAACAAACACATACTTCTAACTTAATCATTCAATACAGGGGTCATTTTAGGCATATAAAATACAAGCATGCAATTCGTTATTTCCAATTCAAATCACAAGGCATAAAAACACTTATCAGAACCATAAGGCAGGATGCGACTGCTGAGAGGTGTGCTCGTTTCCACCCAACCATAGGCTTAGTCACTCCCGATGGATTTATCACTGGCCACCCCCAGCTTAGGCCACGATGCTTTGAGATTGAATCTCTCACTTCTAGCTCAACGAAAGTTAGGGACGAAGGTTACTCTCCTTCTCCTTATACAGGAATAGACGAGGATGAAGGTTACTCTCCTTCTCTTCCCTCAGTCTTTGTCCCCTGTGATCAGAACTCACTTTTCTCTTTAAATCCCTCCTTGGACCTGAGAGTTTCCTCTCTCGTCTTTGCATTCTTCGCCTAGTCTCCCTCTGTCCAACACCACACTTCCTTTCTTTCCTTCCTTAGCAAGGTTGTGTGTGGCTCGAATCCCCAATCCATGGTCAGGTCCAGAAGCCTTACAGATGGGCGGTCTGCCCCATCCCCTCATTAACTCTTGAAGATGTCTTCCCACCTACCAGCCTGACTATAATTCATTTCGGGTCAGAGGGTTGTTCTGATCTTGAGCAATTAAAACCAGCATAGTACTGGTTCGGTGGAGGTTAACACAACCATTCTAGGTCCCCTCCACCACCTTTTCATTAGCAATCGTGGTCTTTCTTAGCACATCCCATTCTCAGCAGTTATGCAACACGTTTCCATTACCCATTAAAATAATAGGATTTACATTCATCGACCTTCTACACAAGGTCCATCAAATCAAACATTCACACTTTTAAGTTTTCCATAGTTCTTCGGCCCATATAGTTATATTTACAGACTAGGGGAAATAGGGTGTTACAATTCCCTCCCCCTTAAAGGAATCATTGTCCTCAATGTTCTATCTATCAACATGATATATATGTACAGAAGTAAACAAAATCAGATATGCTTGTCTCATGGCATCTTCCATTTCCCATGTAGCCTCGTCTGGTCCAAAGTGTTTCCATTGCACCTTGACCTATGCAATGGTTCGGTTCCTCAATGAGGTTTCCTTCCTTTCTAATATTCATTGGGGTTCTGGTAGAAATTATCCCTCCAGCTCCACTTGGATCACAGACCAGTCAATTATATGATTAGCATCATGTACATATTTCTTCAGTAATGAAACATGAAAAACATTATGTGCCTTTACTGTGGGAGGATCTGTTATCCTATAGGCTACAACCCCCACTCTATCTAAGAATTCAAAGGATCCATAATACCGAGGTGCCAACTTGGCACAGGCTCCCATTTTCAGAGAACTCTTCCTGGGTCTAACTCTGAGATAGACATGGTATCCGGTCTTGAACTCTCTGGGAATTCTCTTTCTGTTGACATAACTTTTCTGTCTATCTTGAGAAATCTTCAGATTTTGTCTTATCTGAACCACTTGTTGTTTCATTTCTTTCATCATGTCAGGTCCGAATGTAATTATTTCCACTAGATTTCTCCAGCTGATTGGAATCTTTCACTGTCTACCATAGAGGACATAAAAAAGGCTCATCTTCAAGGATTCTTGATAATCGTTGTTATAGGAAAACTCTACCAATGGTAGGTAGTCTTCCCACTTCTTAGGTTGATGCAGTACATGCATTCTTAGCATGTATTCTACTATGTGTTTCACTCTTTCTGTCTTTCCATCAGTTTGGGGGTGATAAGTTGTGCTAAATAACAATTTTTTCTCCAAACCAACCATTAGGGATTTCCAAAAGTTCGAAGTAAACTTGGTTTCTCAGTCAGATACAATTTTCTTGGGCATGCCATGCAGTCTAAATATCTCCTTCATGAAGATGTTGGAAATATCTATGGCCTTGCAATTTGATTTGACATGAATGAAATGAGCAGACTTACTCAGTTTGTCCACCACGACCATGATGGCATCATTTTGCTTGGTTGACTTTGGTAACCTGATGATGAAATCCACGGACATCGTTTCCCATTTCCATTCTGGGATCAGTACGAGTTGTAATAATCTTGTTGGATGTCGGTGCTATGCCTTAACTTGTTGGCATTCTAGGCACTTAGCTAGGTAGTTAGTTATGTCTTTCTTCAACATAGGCCAATAGAATTGTTTCCAAGTGGTCGTGATCATCTTCTGATATCCTGGGTGACCAGTATATGGTTTCTTATGTATTTCATCCATTATGAACCTCTTCAAGTCGTCACAATTGGGAATATGCAATTTTTTTATGTAAGTCAACAACCCTCCCTTGAGCATCTGGTAGCCTTCATACTTCAGCCATCTCAGTGGCTTTAATAATTGCTTCCTCCAAGGTATCCATCTGGGATGTTCTGATTGCATATTTCACATTTGGGGGCATCGCGTTATTATAACAACCAAGTATGACTGGATCATTAGGTATTTTATCTTCTGGAATCTTACTCAAAGTTTTACTGAACCTGAGATTAAAATCTTGTATGAACTATCATTCTTCCTCAAACCAATCTGGGTGAAATCGGTGAGAAGGGTATGATATGAAACTGGAGGGGCAAAAATAGTCAAGAACATGGTTTCGAGGTCATTAAACAAGCCAATTGACCTATTGGGTAATGTCGTATACCATTCATAATCTCTTCCTGATAAGGTTTGAAGAAATAACCTTACCATCACATCGTCATATTGAACACGATGAAAATCACAAACATGAAGAAACAAGTTAAGGTGTCTTTTGGCGTCAATTGCTCTATCTCCATAAAATTCCTTCAAGGTACCCTTGGGGAGAATGGGGAGGTCATATTGCTCACCTTGAATATTTAAAGGGGAATCTCTTACTCTATTTCGATTTTCAAATCTTAGGTTTTCTTGATTTCTTCCACCACCTCCTTAACTCACCTAGGGAGGTTCTCCTCATGGTTCATCTCAAGGTTCTTCATTTCTTTTGGCCATGTTCGAAGATGTTTTAGGAATATGTTTTCCACTTCTTAGAATACAAAGTTGCTTTCTTTTACTTCTGGTAATGGGTCCGTTCTATTTGTCTAGATTCAATCTCGACCTTGTCCTTATGTTTCTCTAGCTAGCCTTTGGTTTATTTAGTTTTTTCTCTTATCTCTCCTCTGTCTTCAAAGTATCTCTCTTTCTTCTTCTTGGACCAATGTCTGGGAAGAAATTTCCAATTCTTATCGGATATCGTTTGTTGTTATTACCAGATTATATAGCTTATGTAAGATGCTTTGTTGATTATCCAATCCAATTTCTAGGAGGGGATGATAAGCCTGGGTAAAGGTCATGTATTGTTTCAAAAAATGTTAAACCATATTTCAAATTTCAATTCATTCCCCAGTATCATCACCAAAAATATTGATGCTTGAATCTGTTACTAACGAAACGACAACCTCATGGGGATAAAAATCCCCCTACGTTTTTATAGAGGTGGTACTCCTCTTTATTTTAAGATTTTCTTGGGACTCTAGATTTTTTAGAGTAATGTAGGACTATGAAAAAGTTCGACGTGATATTCAAAGAAAGATAAAAATTGCAGTAAAATAAAAGATTTTTTTCTTCAAAAAGGGATTTCCTGAGAGATGACCAGGGGCCGCACACATCATATATTTGAAACAAATAAACAAAATTCCCTCACATCCATCATAGTTAAACTAAATATTTTTGATCACATAAAATAAAAGAAGATGGTCTAGATGCATAAGAGAACTTTAATAGAGTAAAACAAGGGGAGATAAAATAAAGATAATGATAGATCAATGTCAAATAATTTATACTCAAAACTTAGAGTTATAAATTACATTCAAAATTGATCCTGAAATAGTTCTCTTGGGATTTCTGAAAAAATATATACTCTGTTACAAAGCTTTGAAATTTAAATTTAAATTGGGGCTCCCAAGGATCATAAAGAAAATAAGAATAAGAAATAATTTGTAGAAGGAGAATGGTGGGTGATGCAAAGTAGCAAGACCTAGACAGAAGATAGGGAGAAGTTATCAGACTTCGGTTAAACCTTTCTAGTTAAAGAAGAGGAGTAACTGGATGAAAAAACCAATAAAGAAAGCAATATGTGATCAGTATAAACTTACTATTATGGTATCTCATGTCTTCACTTGCTTATTTTTGTCCTTTTATTGTCTTCATTGAAGATTACAAGAACCGTCTCAACTATTTCTTGCCCTTCTTTGGTTAATTTTTCGATTTCCTTGTTGAACCAATATTCAATATAACTTTTCATTGGTGCGACATTTATTTCATTCTGGATTTTAATTTTGAATAAATCACCTTCCAAGTCTCTCGAGTCAAGAGAAATACCATTTATTTCTTCCTCAATATCTTGATTTTTCACAGAATAATCAACTAGCCAATTGTCTATTTCATCTTCATTATATTCGAGTATGCCATAAAAATTTTCAATTGATAACCCTTTAAATATCTTAACTTGTTCATCAAATTGTTGATTTGTTAGAAACATTGAGTCGATAATTAATTTAGGGTATTGTACTTCATTAGTAACTCTTGCTAGGTATATCTATGTGAGTCTCTTGAACAGTTATTATTTTTTCAGTATGGCTTTGTTGCATGCTTGAACAATGTTATTAATTTTTTTTTCTTTTCCTTCCAACAAGCATTTAATTGTTTTATTTGACTTGGGGAAGGAATATCTTCCTCTCTTATTCTCAGTTCCGTCATGTTAGAGACTTTGGTTCCAAATGGTAAAACAACATCAGTGTAAAAACCTTCTTCATTCTTCAAATTAGCTTGCAAATATTCATGAAACGTGTGTGCTCTTGACCCAAAAGAAACAATATTTTTTTATACTTCCCATGCTTATGTTATTAGGGACATTCTCCTTTTAATATTATTTTCTACATAACTCCAGACCGTTGTGAGTATACTTGAAGATCCTTTCAATTTAATGGAGGGTGTGGTTGGTTTGACCATTGACAAAGGACTTGCAAGGATTGGAAGATGCATTAAGGAATTTTCCAACTCTTTGATCCTTTCTTTTAACTCAATATTTACTACTTCCAACCCACCAATAGAATCATCCAGAGAATCCCCAGTTTCTCTATGAATTTTAGAGATTTGGGATGGTCGCATATCTTTTAGGTCAATCTTTGAGTGATATTTTCTAATCACCTCTTTATTCAATCGATTTTTTAGATTCCTTATAAAAAACAACACTTTGGAAAGTAAATGACTCTTCTTCACTAAAGGTCTCATTTGCAGTAACTTCCAATGATAAATTTTGTTGGCCCACATTTCCCAGCTAATCAATTGTGGGAAACATTTTCTCAATATCTACCTTGAGCTCCATGTCTTCAAGAGAGAATCTATTGATGTCGTTTTCTATGAGATTCTCTTCTTCCTCGTGCACTACATTCTTCCTCTTTTTTCCCACAAGGAGCTTATTTGAGCTCTCTATTTTTCCAGGGGGGGGATTATTCTCTCCTCTGCCACTTGAAATACTATTGGAAATCTTCTTAAGTGGGTGAGCCATTGGAGCATTGCTCCAAGTTGTGGTAGTTTTGGGAGTAGCAACTGGAGATCGGGTGCTCCTTTCACTAGGACCCTTTCCTTTTTGCTTACAAAAATCATTAGTACTAAGTATTATTTCTAATTCACCAACATTGTGTACAGGAGCGCTTAGGGTGTTATATTCTTCTTCATTCAAGATAGTATGAATGAATGAGTTGTTGAATCCTACGGACAACATATGCTCCACAAAGATTTTGTTAGGATCAAACCCATTTATTTTTGCAACATACTTTAGATTTACATTATTGAAGTGATTCACAAACTCATCAATTTTATTTATGTTTCTGAAAATGAAATCTCCAATCTTCGATGTCTAGGGGATGAATTGTTTTTTCCTTTTTTCGTCGAAAAAATGCAGCCATAAATTGTATTGCCTTGCCACCTCTGTAATAAATAATTTATCAAATACATGATACGGGAGAAAATAAGGTTTTTCTTTGGAACAAAATATCGTTATGACATTGTGATTCTCCATTTGTTCAATCATTCCTCTTTTCTCTAGAAATTTTTTATCATGGTTAGATATCCTTGAAGTATTCTCTCTCAACAACAGCTTCTTGAAGACTGAAACAAAAACATTATAGACTTCATAAAAATATAAAGGGGTCTTATGTCTCCATAATTCTCGATACTAGAAGATAACCAAATCTGTTTTAGAATTCACCCTCTTACTTATGGTCAATTTTGGCAATTGACAACAATACACTATAGAAAATAGCATAGATGATGCCATAAAGAAATTTTTATCCTTTTTGTAGTGTGTTAACTAGGACGCAATTTCGATAGAAATAAATTTTCCCCAGTCAAAGATGGATTGTTCTTTTACTGTAAAATATAAAATATAAAGAATCATGCGAGAAATGGTAGTAGTGTTTTCCTGACCTGTCAGCGTGGTAAACAACCAAGCGATTTCCCAAAAGGGGTTTTTAAAAGAGTCGACCTAAATCCTAGTTATGTCTTCTAGAATAGATGGAGGATTCTCCAAATATTTAGGAAAGAGGTCAAGGCCATTGTTATGTCACTTCAAGAAATCTTTGGAGTCTTCTCCTTTGAAGGTAAGCGTCGACTTTGGGAGCTTCAAAATATTTCAAAAGACTTGTGGTGAAATGGAAACTGGAGAATGACCTTGGAGTTGTATAATCCTATGGCCTGACACATACTTCTCTAAGCACCATGCAACAAGATCTTTACATTCAATAAATTATGGATGCCCAGATTACGTCATTCGTGAGAGGAGTAATATGAATATGCTCTGGACCACTGAAAGTTCTGGTCTTCACGACCAAAAATATTTATAGTATCACCATAGAAAGGTTGTCTAGTTGTTGTTTCCATAGGTTAATGAGAGTATTCTTTCATCTAGATAGTAACTTGAAATGAATTTTTCGGAGAGATGAAAATAATATAACCTTTGTAAAATAGTGTTTTAATGCAATTTAATGAGAAATATCCGCAAGCCCTTCGCTATTAATGACGATATTTTTGGATCCTGCATGATCAATTATTAGCATTAAACCATACTTAATGCACATTGGGAAAGGCATGAAAATGGTGGGGACAGATGAGAGTAATTATTCAATATGGATTTTTTCATGAACACGGGAACCCACGGTTATGAATGATAAAAAATAAGCTAAGTGTTGCAAAGCGGTCAATCAGACTTTCATGTAGGAGAAATGAAATACTTTTAGGGACTCAAGACTCGCAACAATTCTGATGGTTGAAATGAGGATCACAGAATTTTGGGTGCAAAGTGGAGATCAAAGGAACTTGGAGAATGAAAGTTCGACCATGCAAACCTGTGATGTTGAAAAAAAAGGATAATTATAATAAGAAAGGTGGTATAATAGAATTGTGGCATAGGAAAATGGATGGCGATGAAGATCTGTGAATCCATTTACCCTCAAATCCGCCTACCCACGACCCTGTCAGTTTTTGAAATGTGACTAAGTGTGGTAACTAGAAAGGGATAGAAGAAGGGAAGAAAGGAAAAGGGAAATAAGGGAAATTATATAAGAGGGAAAAGAAAGGGAAAAAACAAGTTGGAAAAATAGAAAAGGGAAGGAAAATTTGGAAGTAGGAATTGATCTTAACAAATCTCAAAGAGACAATTTTGCAGTTGGTTTCCTCTGTTAAGCCTATAGTTTATGCCTGGAATGAGCATAATTCGACGGATTCAGATGAGGTAAGAGGCTCTATTGATATCATTTCTTCTTGTTTCGAAATTATGTATACAAATGCCTCTTAATATGTAGATTGAAAGGATGAGGGTAGGACTAACAGAAATATAACTTGAAATTATTAATTAAATATTCGATTATCCACACATTAAGAAATAGATAAATCAAACAAATAAATATAGGCCTTATTGGAAAACCCTTGGAATTTTGCATGGTAGCAGGATTTATAGCAATTACTTTCTTCTCTATTTTCCCATTTACAACTCTAGCAACCCCTTGCTCCTTTCTTCTCTATTTTCCCATTTACAACTCTAGAAACCCCTTGCTCCTTTATTTCTATAGTTATGGAAGAATCCCCATCTCCTTTGTGCTCATATATTTTTAGAGATCCTCCTTTGTCTTTTGGATCATCAAACTTGCAAATACTTGTGTTAACAAAAAACTAAGTTCCACAACAAGAAATCTAATAAACCAACAATTCAAAAAAATATATAACTTGATTAGGAAAAAAATATCAATAGAACATGAAAACATGAAAATCATCATTGAATAGCTTAGAGCACACTCAGACTCGTTGGGCCTCTATGGTAGTGAACCAACATCAGAAACAACAAGCTTCACCTACACATAGGAAAAAACATACAAATTCAAGTAATATTCCATATCATATGAAATGGAAGACAAAACAATGGATGAAAGTAGAGATTGAGTTAAGTACAACCTCACTCCCATCAAAATTCGTGTCTTTTTTTAGAGTTTCTAGCCTATATTTTGAGTCATGGAAATTGTATTTTGAACCAAATTTGCAGGTTCCAGGTTTCATATAATACTAAGTTCAATAATATGAGAACCATCAAGCAACATAAAAAAAAAGTAAATTACAACAATATCAAAAGCAATCAAACAACACAAAACAAAATCTAGATTGCATCAATATAAAAAGGATGTTAGTTAGCAAAAAATACAAATATTGGCTCTCTTTAACTTATAGGACACTCGGGCTCGCCTGGCCTCTCTAGAGGGGACTCATTTTTTGTGGCAACATATGGCACCTACAACCACACAAATGATCTACACACCTTTTTATGATTGTTGGATAGAAGCATCATATTCTATTGTCTCCTCACACTTACCTGCATAAATCATTAATATCATTCAAAACAACAGTGAAGGCACCATTCCATTATGTTTGTACCCTTAATCTAGGAAAGAATTCATTGAAGGTTGAACTATTCCTCCTTTTCTTGTCTTGCTCACAACATTCACTCTGTAGAGGGATGAGGGAACCAGAAATTCCATAGGATGTTTATGGAAGGAAGATTGCATTGCTAGATGAACATGTTTAGGGACTTTTGTTGTTTCTCCTATTTGGATGGTTTAGTCATTATGATTGGCAAAAAGTTTGTCACCATCCTTCTTGAAAGTTGAAGCTAGAGCTCAATACAAGCTAAAGTATCCTTTCTCTAACCTGAAAATTTTAGTATCAACAAATTCAAAACTCCTGCTACTAATGAAAGTATTAATGTTTCATTTATTTTAGTGCAGATGCAGTTGTGTTCTCCAAAAAATATTCTTTTGGACAAATTTATAGCTTGCATTATTTACTTGACTAGTGAATGCTTTGTATATTTTTTTGCATGATGGTTAAACCACATGCAGAGAAATTTTATCAAAGAAGTATGGAAACAAAAATGTCTTGATGTCAACAAAGTTGTCGATATTGATAATGATTGTGATGAAGTGGACGAGCATGTGCAACACAGTCATAGTGGTGTTGAACTTGAGGTAATACAATATTTGTTGTAAGTTATCTGTCCCAATGTTTTTTCATTCTTCATGCTTAAAATGTTCTTCTGGAAAAAAAAATATAGCTTTTGCATTCTTTAATCTGTAAGTTAATATGTCTCAATGTTTTTTCATTCTTCATGATTAAAATGTTCTTTTGGACAAAAAATTATAGCTTTTGCATTCTTTACTTGACTTATATTAATTTTTGCATGATGATTAAACCACATGCAGATAAATTATATGAAAGAAGAACAAAAATAAAAAGGTCATGTCAATAGAGCTCTTTGCAAAGATGCGCAACTTCATGTCAATGTTGATAGCGATTATCATTAACTTGATGAGCATGTGCATGATATTCATTGGGGTAGTGGTGTTGAACTCTAGGTGAGTTCTTTGAAACCACATGCAAGTAAGTATTATTCAAGTAAGTAATGGTTGTTTTATTACGTAAATAAGGGTAATCATTACCTATGTGATAGATGTTGGTTAGAATAGTAGTGAAGTGTAATTAGCTAGTATACATAGATTATGGAAATAAGGGTAACCCATATAACTTGCATATGGAAGCTTAGAGCGTAGTTGTAATAGAGTGTACTATTTCCATTGATATGGAGGCTTAACATGCTGTAGAATATGGTTCAAGATTGTATGCCCTCCTATCACACTTAGATCACATACTAGATATCTACATAATTAAGAGTAATGTTGAAGTAAGATAGTCAATTTTTACCATTAAAGCTCATAACTAGCTTAGAGTGTTTTGTCTCATAAAGCTCATTACAGGTAATAGCATAAATATAATAATGATACTTCAAAGGGCCTAGTATAATGATCAGATTTAATTAGGTAGATACTTAAGCAATGGGATAAGTATTATTTAAGTAAGTAATGGTTGTTTATTATGTAGATAAGGGTAATCATTAATCGTGTAATAGAAGTTGGTTAGAATAGTAGTGAAGTGTAATTAGCTAGTATACATAGATTATCGAAATAAGGGAGAACATATAACTTACATATGGAAGCTTAGAGCTTCGTTATAATAGAGTGCATTGTTTCCATTGATATGGAGGCTTAACATGCTGTGGAATATGGTTCAAGATTGTATGATCTCCTGTCACACTTAGATCACATATTGGCTATATATATCATTAAGAGTCATGGTGAAGTAACATAGTCGATTGTTACCATGAAAGCTCATATCCTGGTTAGAGTGTTCTATCTCATAAAGGTCAAAATAGGTAATAGCATAATAAATACAAGGTAAAGAGTGAACAACACCAATCATACTTAAGCAATTGCTACAGCTATCATGAAATCCATATTATTCCAGATTATGGCACTTTATCCACATATTGTAATAGTGCTAGTTATAGAGATTACAGACATGAACTATTAGTAATACATGCTATTAGTTTCAAGCAGTTTACATTCATCTTAATTATGATAACATAATATGCTTATAATTTACCTATAACTCATACTATTCCCATGTGTTTCATTCATATTACCTTATCTCTCCATA
>JZKD02S0158660.1:0-23392 GCA_000966675.3 Picea glauca
TTCATCTCATTATTCCACAAATAAGCATGGGTTCTCTAACCATACTTCTAGGGTAAGTCAATCGGCAAAGTGTCTTCCCATGAGGGATTTCACCATAAGGGGACCAATTTGGAGTTCATCCATTTCTACTTATTATCAACCATGACAAGAAAATAAGAAGTCATCTTTACATAAAGCAATCTTGGGTCCATTACCCAACCTTTGTGCTATGGGGATTTCTTCAAGGATTGACATCAATGACAACCAACCTTAATCAACAAAGGCATGGCTCAAACATAAGGCGAATTCCTTATCAAAATTGCAGAGAAAAATCTTAGAAACTCAAAGGAATTGGGTGCAATGTTATGATCAACGTGGATCCTATCTCAGAGAAAACGCAGAGCCATCTCATTGAAAATGCAGAGAAAAAATCTTAGGAAACGTAGAGGAGATGGGTGTAGTGTTGGGAAAAGGAAAACGTTGAGTGAGATCCACCCAACACAGACCACATTTTAGGAGAGACAAGGAATTTCAGATTGCAAAAATTCCAACAATAAAGAAATCGAAAATACCGTCCTTAGAGACAATGACACAACAAATTATTCAATTCCTAGGATTGACAACGCCCTCTAAGAATTTAAATTTAAGAAATGTCCAGGGTTGCACGTCGTCCAATGATCAAGGTTTCATACTTCTCACCAATATCTCGTTGTGAGGTGTTGGGATTGAAAAGGGGAGGCAACAGAGTTAATAAGGAGTCTCGTAAACTGTGCAAGGGAGGAAGCGAAGGATTTTATACTTTAAAGAAAATTGAAGGGTATCTAGGCGAGAAATTCATACCCACACTCTCAATCACCCATAACTACAAATTTATGTCTCAAAACTCAATACCGATTTACGAGATTAATGTGACTACAATATGAATTTATATCTCATTATAAATTAAAATCTTCAATAGAATTTCCCCAACAATACTTATACAAATGGGAATCATTTACAATTGAAATCTTTAGCAGAATATTGTAGCTATACATATACAAATTTGAATCTCATTGCAAATAAAATATTCAAATGAATACCATAACAATACATGTATAAATTTAAATCTTACTACAATTTAAATCTTCAACAGGAATACCATATCCGACGACAACATAGGCAAGAATCTCTTCTACTAAGGTGGTTCGTTCAATCTCCTGCTTGCCAATTGTTAAGACTTCACCGATATCTCCTAACCAATGCTAGGGGTACTATTATTCCCCCTTAGCCCCCTGAGCCACAAAGGTGACACACACACACACAAAAAGACATCCTCTAGTTCCCAACTCACCTCACAAGGTAGAGCCACCACTCTCTCTCAAGTTGGGTATCCCAACTCCCACAAGTAAAACCAGTTAAAATTTCTGCAGCATAACTTTTCCCATAACCAATTTTCCCTTTTCTCATCTCAGCCATTTGTTTTATAGAATTTTCCTCCATGACACCTTGCCATTTCCACATTTAATTCACTTTTTAAATAATTAATTAAGAATTGATTTCCCCATACACTTATCACCATTTCCATTAGTTGCACAAGTAAATCCATAATTTATTTTAATAAATGTCAATTTCCCTTACCCATCTTAAAATTTCTCCGAAAATCACTCCTAGTTTTCTCTTTATTCCCCTTGTTTCCAATTAATGACTGATGCCTTACTAATTCTATGTTGAGTTAAAATAGCAGTTTTCTCCTAGTCAAAATAGTGGTAGTTTAGACTCTAGATTCCCTTCTATATGTGGACTTATTCATTCATTCTTTATTCCTTTCTTATCTTATATTTTAATTTGGTATTTTCTAAACACACGTTTGTTATATTAATACTTTAGAATTATGTCATCTTTCTTATTTTCTTGAATTGACTTGCCTCTTTTTTATCTTATTTAATTAATAATTAGTTTTAGTCTTCTTACCCATTTAGGCATACTTTTGAATAGTCTTAGATTTTCATTAGGGATTCATAATTAATTAATTAAATACTTAATTCATTAATTAATTAAAGCCAACAATGTTTAAAGATTTTATAGGTTTTAATTATTCTTTCAAGGTTTTCTAGGCCACCTATATTCATTGAATTAAATTTTATTTATGTGACATGCCCTTCAAGACGCACTCTATGCTCCAAGGGTGGCACTCTCCTTTGATTTATTTTATTTTATTTTATTTACACAACGTGCCCTTCAAGACACACTCCTTTCTCCAAGGGTTCCACTTGCCTTTGACTGGTTTTAGTAGTTGTCCAACCCTTGGAGTCAACACTCCATTCATGAGACCTTGTGAGAGACTAAGGGATTCTAAGGAATAAGGAACCTACCTTTTCTCATTCCCATTAGAAATATTCATGAGTGACTGTCTCAATATTCCCTCACGACATCATGGATATCTTGAACTAGGTAATCGTTAACCTGCAATTCGAGACACAATGAGAGTTCTAGTAGGTTGTGTCAAAGATGTTGCAGCAACTCTCCATCAATATCTGGTCTATGTGCATGGCCCCTTTATGCCTTATGTGAGTTATATTAGCAATAAATCATCAAAATTCATCCATCAATGAAACACTGCCAATGATCCATAAACAACATTATAATATAATCGATCATATGTCACGTATTCATAAATGAAATACTCAAACCAATACAATTCACTCCCTGACTCAATCCAAAGTCCAAGGATGGTCCATTGATGCCATCGATATCCTCAACCTGTCAAGTGTCCTGCACACTCAGGGAAAACTCGTCAATAACATATGTCAATACAGAGATATCAAACAACATAAATCATAATCCATCAACATCATCATAAGCCTCCATAAGAGAAACAAATAACCATATACTATAACCGGATCACTTTCACACAAGTGTCCTCAAGGATAAGTCAATAACATGTGCTTGCAAGAGTGGGATGTTACATACACCCTCTCTTGTTGTACACTTCGTTCTAAAGTTGTAAAATATATAAATGCAGTAAATAAATCATCTGACAAGATCTATAGGTCTACTATATCAAATAAGTAGGGATTGTTGATGCATATCATATGAATCTTCCCAAGTAGGTGAGTGTGGACTATAATTTTCCCATTGGACCTTGACCTAATCGACTGTGCGTCGCCATATCTATCAAATGTGAAGGTCTAGAATGTGGATTATCTCCACCGTGAGTGCACATTCATCTGAAACTGCAAGGAACTCAAGTCAATCTCATGTGTAGGATTACTAACATAATGTCGCATAATAGATACAAGAAAAACATCATGCATACGCCTCAAGGAATGAGGCAAGGCTAGTTGATAGGCGATGAGTCCTTTCCTTTTCACAACTTCAAAAGGCCCCACAACCTAGGATATATTTTAGCAACCTTTACAAACTTATTCAAAATCTTGTGTGGTTTCACCCACAAGAAAACTTGGTCGCCAACTTCATGGTTGGGGTCAATGAGTTGTGCATCAACATAACCATTCTACTGATCTTGCACATCTTTAAAAATTTATCATATCATTTTCAATTGTTCTTCCATTTCTTAGATCATTTCTGGTCCCATTAGGATCCTATGCTCATGTCGATCCCAAATCAATGGCGTCTGACATGGTCGCCCATAGAGAAAATCAAATGGTGCCATATTAACGGTACCTTGATAGTTGTTGTTGTATGCAAACTCTACCAATGGAAATAACTCTTCCCAACGTTTCTTTTGGTCCAACACATATATACACAACATATCTTCCAAAATTTGGTTTGTTCCTTTTGTCATCCTATCTTTCTTAGGGTGATATATTGTACTAAAGTTCAGCTATGTTCCCAAGGCCTCTTTGGAACTAGTCCACAATCGTCCTGTAAACATTGATCCTCTATCAGATATGATCCTTTTTGGAATGTCAGGAGGTCTCACAAACTTGTTGACAAAAATTCTAGCTATGTTTGGTGTCTTATACTTCGTACGCACATGAATAAAATGTGAACTCTTCGCCAGAATGTCAACTTCCATGAAAATAGAGTCGTGCCTCCTTCCCGTCAATGCAAATCCAGTAATGTAGTCCATAGAAATGACCTCCCATTTCAATTCCGGAATAGCACGTGGTTGTAGTAATCCTGTCGGATGTTTATGTTCATCCTTCACTCACTGACATTCTAGACTCCTTTCCACATAGCTAATTATGTTTGCCTTCATCCCTTCCAAAATAATAAGGGCTTAAGGTCTACCCTCACCTTCATGATTCTTGTATGAGCCATGTATACTACACTATGAGCTTCACTTAAGATCAAGTTTCTCAATTTTTCATTAGGCAGTACGTAAATCTGGTTATTATACCTCATCAATCCGTCATTGTCCATTGCATATCTTTCAAACTTGGTGGTGTCATGGTGTCTTGTATGAAATTTCCTTAACCTCTTTATACCAGTTATCATCAAACTGTATAGTTACAATCCTTTATCAAAGATTCTTTTGAAGAGGTATCACCGAGAATATGCGTGGTCTCTGACTCAATGCATCTGCTGTTCTGTTCACCATTCATTTAATGTACTTAATCTCAAATCCTAATTGCTAAGTAATTTTGACCAACACTTTTTCTGTGCATTCAAGTCATTATGCACAAAATGTGTTGCATTCCACAGTGATCCCTTTTTGTTCGAATTTTCATCCAATTAGATAGTGTCTCCACCATCTCCAAGTGTACATAATGGACATTAACTCCAAATCATTCATTGCATAATTCTCCTCATGCTTTCTTAATTTCATTGAGATGTAAGTGATCACTTGACCATCTTGCATCGATACTCCACCTATACCTCCCTTGGATGCATCCGTGCACACCAAGAATTCCTGGTCCATGTCGGGGAATTTTAGTATCGACGATGTCTTCAATATCCCTTTAATCCTTTGAAATTCTTCCATGCACTTCTCGATCCATACAACTTCTTGTTTGTCTTCTGCAATTCCATGATCGGATTTGCTATCTTTGAAAAACCTTCGACAAATCGTCAGTAATATCCTGCTAAACCCAAAAATTGTGTACTCCTCGTACATTTGTTGGCATAGGACATTCCATAATATCCTCTACCATCGTTGGATCCACAACAATGCCTTCTCCGTATATACCAAGCCCTAAGAAATGAATCGTCGAGAGCATTTTGACATTTTCCCATAATTTGTGTTCCCGTAAAAACTAGAATACAAAGTGAAAAAGTTTGTCATGTTCTTCTATCGTTCGAGAATATATCAATATGTCATCAATGAATACTTGAAAAAATGTGTCCAAGTATTTTTGGAACACCCCATTCATCAAACACCTAAATACCCCCGGGGTGTTTGTTTTTCCCAAGGAAAAATGGTAAACTTGTAGTGTTTGAACCTCATCTTGAATGCAGGCTTAGGAATATCTTCCCTTTTACTTCTTAACTGGTGATATCCTGATCTCAATTCGACCTTTGAAAACACCAAAACACCTTTCATTTGATCAACCAAATCGTCTATTCTAGGAAATAGATATTGGTTCTTGATCATCACTTTGTTTAAATGATGGTAGCCAATACAAGTCTCCATGAACAATGCTTCTTTCTTATGAAAAAAAACAGACACACCCAAATGTGACACACTTGGACGTATAATTCCTAGATCCAACAAATCCTTTAGTTTCATTTTCAACTCCTGTAACTCAGGTTTAGACATCCAATAAGGTGCTCTTTCTATCGGTTTAGTTCCAAGTTTCAAGTTGATGGTAAACTCCAGCTCTCCTTTGGGAAGAAAAACTGGTAACTCTTCTGGGAACACGTCCACAAACTTTTGTACTACTAGAAGGTTTTCCAATCCTTTCTCCATGCCCCTGTCTTTCATCGCTAATATTTCATATAGATTGCATCCTTTGTGCATGCTCTTCTGCAACTGTAGGGAAGAAGTGAACCTCAAGGAAACTCCCTGGTTTCTTCCTACGATCACTCTTCTTTGTCCCTCATCATTGGTCAACTAAACCATTTTGTATTAGATTTGAGTATCGCATCATGCGATTCCAACCAATCCATACCGATTATGATGTCACAATATCCTAAGATCACGACGTATAGGTTGGAATTTGCTACAAAATATCCCAAGTACATGCGCAAGTCTGTAACCTTTCCTTCAACCTTTTGTTTGGCACCCGAAGACATTTCTACGTATATAAAATCGTCATGTTTGAATGCCTTTACCTTAATTCCCTTCATTGTTGCACTAGATTAAATCTCTCTGTAGTACTCAGATCTATCAAAATATTAAAAGTTGGTTGGCGATGGTATCTAATGCATCGAGCACAGTGGACTGGTGCTTGGCCTGGTGGTTATTCACTGGCACCGTGGCATGAATCATGTGGGCCTTTCCCAAATATACAACTGTAGTGTGTCCTTTTGACCTGACTAATCTTTCCTTTTCAACCAGACAATCTCACTGGTAGTGTGGCTCTCCACACGTCCAACACCCAGTCTTCGGTCCAGTACTCCTGGTCCCTGAGGTAGACACTGTTGGCTTACCTTAGGTCACCTGTGCAACCGGTCTTGCATGAGTCCTACCCTAACCTTCACTGGTTTTGTCTTCCTCGGTTATGAGTTCATTTTGGAATGAATCATGCAACGTTTGATGCATTATGATCCTCTCCTTCACACGAAGGTTGAAGTTAAGGCCAAACACCTCGTGCTGACCTCCATCTTCTCCATGTTGAGATATGGGGCATATCAAAATAACTTCATAAATTGGGCCTCATACTCGGGTACCATATGACCACCCAGTCGTAAGGCGTTTAACTCATTGAGCTGGCCCTCAATGAATTTTTTTGATAAGTACCTCTCCTTGAACCACTCCTCAAACAGTTCTCGTGCCACATCTTCAATGACCATGTTTAGCTGAGGTAGGAGCATCTTCCGCCACAGAAGATCACTTCTCTTCAACTGAAATACTTCCATGTGAAATTTCATGTTGGAGGTGTTGTCACGAAGTGTGAAGCACATCACCATGTTCTCCAACCATTCCTCAATGACTGATTCGTCCGTGGCACCCATGAAATATGGAAAATTAAACTTCTTGAGTTCTCTGTGAATGCTACCACTTCCAGTTGGAGTGCACTGTGAACCCTCAGTGGGTACATGCATCCTGGCTTCATCAAGGCCTCTGACATCCTCTAGAAGGACCTCATTATACCAACCACATTTCCCCACAACAATCTACTCTTTTCCAATGACTTTCTCTTCTCCTTGGGGGTTAGACCTCTCCAGTGTGGATGCTACTGGAGGTGTCGCACCTCTTCCTCTAACACCATGTCATCTATTCCACAATGTACTCTATCCAGGATTAATGACATGGTCAATTTCAATTTTAATTAGCGATATAATATTAATCAAGAGTTTAATATAGTGAAAGACGTGATGATCCACAATTGCAAGGTTGAACCTCCTCTGATACCATATGTAACATCCTTGCCATTATGAAAACAAATGCAGTACAAAAGGTAATTGCTTTTGAAGTAGGATAAAATAATTGTCATCACTTAAATCATAGCGACGTGTAATAAAAATGACATCACATTTAAAGAATTACGAGCAGCACATCATTGAAATAAGTAACGACACAAGGCCAACACACTAACATAATAATAGCTACACAAGTTCAACACATAAACATGAATAGCGACACATAAAAAGGTTAATAAAAACACATAAGAGATGAAATGACACAAGTAAATAACGACATGATCTACACATAATTATAACAAATAACGATGCATAATCTATGCATTAACATAATAAAATAGCGACATGATTTGATACATTTGATCAACTAAAGTGAATTTATAGGTACTGATCAATCATGCCACTGAACATAAAGGAAATACCTACCCAACCTACCCTGCATGGTTAGGACCTCCAGGAAACATAAGCAATGCTCAAGCCCAAGATTCATCTGATTGATTTTGACCACTTAAGGTCTCAGGGATGGCGACTATTATGAGTTACAAGGAGGTGTCTATATCCCACTAATCCAATCAAGAGAAAATCAACTAGATATATCAATCAACATCATTATTGTTCATGGCGCAAGAGAAATGTAAATACACAATCCACCATACATCCTTATTATTCATGGCGCAAAGGAAATATAAATACTCATTCATTCGTGCATCGATATCATTCATGGCGAAAGAGAATTCTAAATGATTAATCAATCATATAACAACATAATTTCAGGTGCAAGTGTAATCTAATCAGATAAACTAACATTATTTTAGGGCGTGCGAGTAATATAAATACTTACATTAACATCCTTTCAAGGCGCACGAGTAATCTAATTACTTAAATACATCATAAATCAAAATTAAGTTCGTAGAGCGACAAAATTATACGACATGTTATCGCCATAACAAATTTCTGTGGGATATCTAGTTTTCAAAACTTAGCGAGATGCTAAAATGATGTGGAGGCATTATAAACTAGAGGAAAAGGCCAGATCTAGAGGGAGGAGGCTAAATCTAATGTGATACAGGCGTGACATATACGCGACCAGCACAACCCGTCACGCTCTTGCTCACAGGATCGTTCTATTTCTTCTCAAGAGCCGAATTATCTCTTTGGACTCCCAATGGAATCCCTGTGAAAAACCTAGTCCACGGGTCCTTTCTTCACCCGCACGGTTCTCTGCACTTAACCGTGATCTTCCCTTGATATTAATTTCAGGTTTTGGGGTTTCGTGTTCCCCATCGTCAAGAGTTCTTTACCTCTTGAATCCCCGATCACCGATGAGCTCTCATCTGGCCTTAGCCCCTCTTGGCTATGCCCTCTGGTCCATATGACCACTCTCCATAAGACTGCAGCCTTATATCCTCCTATTGGGATTTTGGGTTTCAATTTCCCGATGCTCTCCAATCCCCTTTAGCCCTCTAGGCCAAGCTCCTGGTCCATGTGACCTTTAACTCACAAGACCATAGCCTTGTCCCCCATCGGGGTTTCAGACTTTTCAATACCAAAATGAAAACATCCTTAGGACTCACGATTCCTCGAATCCCGATGCGCTCCCTACACATTATTCCTCTTGGCTAGGCTCCTTACCCAATATGACCAATATCCCCGTGACCTCAGGCTTATATTCCTCATCGGGGTTTTGGGGTTTCCAATGCCAAAATGCACTGGCCCACGGGATTCCCGATCCTTGAATCTCGATAGGCTGACAGCTGGCCCCTTAAATGACGGCTCCTTCCTTCTTCGATACACTGACAACTGGCTCCCCCAATGGCTCCTTCCTTCTCATCAGGGTTTCGGGCTTTCAAATGCCGAAACTCACATGTCCCCTAGACTCATGATCCTTCAATTCTCGATACACTTTGGCCTTAGCCCTTCTTGGCTATGCCCTGGTCCATACGACCACCTTTCATATGACCGCGACCATATACTCCTGTCGAGGTTTTGGGCTTTCCAATGCCAAAACACGTATGTCCACGAAACTCCCAAAATTTCAATCCCCGATTTCACAATGGACGACCTCCTATCAGGCCTTTCCCCGATGGCTCTAATTTCTACCACGCGTCCTCTTCTGATGGACGGTCCCGATTTCTCTGGGATTTCGAGACTTGTGATGTCCCAACTTTTTCGACCTCGGGAACCTCGATTTCCCAATGGCCAATATCCCGACTCTCTACGGACTTCTGACACCTGTCTCCCCAAAAGGACGACTCAGATTTTTGTGTCAAGGTTTTCAAAGTAGACTTACCCAATCTCCTATCTGCGGGAATGTCAATTTCTTGACGTGCCAAAGTACCGACGGGTGCTCGATCTCCACCATGTGTCTCCACCAACGAACAATCCAGATCACTCTGGTGTTTCGAGAATTGAAGTGTCTCGATTTCCTCTACCTCAAGAATCCCAATGGTAAACCTCATGTAACTCCTGTCTGATCTGACGACTGACGGATATCTACTTAATATTTGGCGGCCCAGATCCATTCAACTGCACGCTTACTCCAGAGACTAACCTATGAGCATATTCTCCTGATCCGATCACTGACAGGATTTTGTGTGAACATCCAACGGTCCACGATCTCCTCCTCTGTGCGCTTCTCGCCAAATCTGACGGCTAACGGGATTTTTCTCCAGATCTGATGGTGTAGATCATTTCTTCCCATGTGCTTCCTCTGATGTTCTCTGGATGTGAGATCTTCAACGGTCCAGGTTTCTCCTTCTGGTGATCCAACGACTGTTGTGCTCCCTCCTGAGCTTGCGCACTTACTTCCTATGCTTGGAAGAATTCCAAGTCTCCCAAAGGCCTCGACCTTTGTTCTCTTTCTTCTCTGTGAGCTACTTTACTTGAGTTCTCACCATGCGTTCTCAGTAACGCTATTCCTCCTGAGCTTGTACGCCGAATCCTTAAAGGATGCTTTGACTTATGCACTCCTTGCAGAGTCCTCGCATGCACACGTAGGTGTTGTATTTCCTCTAACCTTTCCTGTAGCCTCGACCTCCATAGAAAACTTGGTTCTTCCTCCTCCCGCAGACGAAGAATTTGACCCCCTCTTGGCTGTCTGCTACTCAAGCAGACTCCTGCTGAGTGCTTTCATGGTGTTCAACAACCCTGTGAAGATCCTTCAGTGGAATCTTCCTCAAATCACAGAATTCAAAAGATTTCTCTTCTTCCTTTCTGTGCCTGCCTGCACAAAACCTCGATGCCATCCTAGCAGAGTGTCTTCCTTCCACAAAATGTTCAACAGTTCTGTCTCCCTGTGCCCCTATGCACTTTCTCGATGCCCTGCTGGCAGAGCTCCTAGAATCCTCAGTGATTCTGGTCCTTCTCTAAACTTCTCAACAGAAGTCTTCCTCTGTGCACTCCTTGCACTAGCTCAATTCCCACCTGGTAGAGCTTCACAAAATCCTCAGTGATTCTGTCTGCAACTGTGTCTTCTCCCACACATCCTTGCCTCCAAGGTATTCAACAACCTTGAGGTCTTCCTCTTGAGTTGTTGACTTTAGCTTCTATGTCGCAGCACGTCTCTGTCTGAACCCGCAGAATTCAGAAGTGCATCCTCTATGCACCGGTATTTAGAGTCCGCAACACTCTATCATGCCCTCCTGACATGAAACCTCAAAGACCTCTCAAGCTTGAAACCAAACAACTCCTGCATAATGCATTAACATATCACACATCTACAACATACAATGGAACACACACAAACATCCACATAACAAAAAATTCATGCAGGAAAAACTGCTTCTGTTTATATTAAAATGGAAAATGACTGTAATTACAAGGTGTTCTCTCTCTCTCTCTCTCTCTCTCTCTATGTCTCTACAACTCAACCTCTACTCATCTAACTCAAAATGAGATCTGAAAATATCTTTTACCTGAGAGGGATCTTAGAGCGCTTCCCTCTAACCTACCTACCCTATTCAATTTCATTGAATGGGCTATCTAGTCCAGAATCAGATCTAGATCTCAACCATACAAACATTTAAGGCCAATCTTATCTACAACCTGCACAAAGGCACAACTTAAACATTAAAGTTACATTGAATTCATATTTAAATGAGGATGTGCCTCTCTCTTAGCATGCGATTTGAATTCGCTGGCGTGGCTGGCTAGCTGGCTGGATGACGTGGAGAGATGCTCCTACATCAAACTCCTCAGCTGCAAAATCATGAGCTCCTGCTCATGAGATTACCCTCTTAGCTGTTGGAAATCCTCTTGGATCCCAAATCATTCTCTGGAGCTATTCATCCACTCCATCCTACTGCTGTTGCTACTTCTGCGTTGTTGCTTCCTTTCTGCTCAGCCTCTCCTCACTGGTAGTCTCTGCTGACCTCAACATCAACCTTCTGATCTCTTCTATCACTTCATCCAGCTGCTCTAGTGGCTGGTCCTATTTTTGCAATCTCCCCAACTACAAATTTTTTTGGCAATTGGGTAGGACATCATGATCTCCCATGCCTCCTTCTTCATCTTCATCTATGGCCTCAAGTTGCCACTCTACTACAGACTTCAGCTCTGTAGTCTCCCTTTGACTGACTGGTTGTTCAGTCACCTTCTCTGACAACTTAACTTCTGTCAGTTCCCTTGGTGGCTCTGGATTGTTCAGCCAATCCTCCAACATCTCTAGCTCCATCTCCCATGGAGTGACAAATCTGACTGCTTTCTCTTTGGCTTCCTTCATTGCTATCTTTAGTGCTACAACTTATTTTTTTTCAGCTCCCTAGCCAAAATCATTGAGCCATTCCTCAGAATGCTCCTTCTCCTCTCCTTCTTCTTCTGCTTGTGCTTGGGAAAATTCCAAAGTCTGCTCCAATCCCTCTTCTTTCCTGACAGTCATCATCAGCTATGACTATTCTGCTGCTATTACTGCACCATCTGCAACACAGATTTTTGCCTCCTCCTGGGAAAATGGTAGGAATACTCCAATTCCCCCAATCATCAGAAGATATCTCATATCTTCCTCCTCTGTTAGCTGCATTTGCTGCTCTAATTTCATTTCTGAATTTATGAGACCCTCCGATAGTCTCATCTACCCTGTCATATTCTCGCGTTGATCAAAACTCACCTGCTCATCCCTGCCCACCTGGCAATATGGGATGCTTCCACTACTCTCCTGGCAGACTATGAGATCAACTGATCCCATCTTCATCAGCAACCCTTGCTGAGTTGAACTCACCTCCGAGTCCATGAGACCTTCATATGGTCTCAAATTCTCATCTCTACTCACCTGGCAGTCTGAGATGCTTCCACTGCCCTCCTGGCAGTCTTCGAGATCCCACAATGACCTCATTTCATTGCCCAGATGGCAATGTGAAATTCCCTGGCTGTCCTCCTGACAGTCCATGAGATCCCGCAGTGATCTCATCTCATTGCCCACCTAGCAATTTGGAATTTCTTCTTTGCCCTCCTGGCAGTTCTTGAGATCCTTAGCTGATCCAATTTCATTCTCAAAATCATCGAGACTTCTCCCAGTCTCTGGTTCACAGACATAAATCACATTTTCCTCTATGGCCTTGAGGTTTTCAGCATACCTCAACCATCTTTTTAACAGCCCGCGCTGCCCTCTAACCATCAACTCCTTGACTAACCACTTTTCTTTTTCCTTATTCATAGGAAATTCACGCATCCGTCTCGACCTCCTATCCTGCCACATCCGCAATTTGAGATTCTCTATGTCTGCCTTTAATTCATAGAGATCTTTATCCATTTCTTTATCCATTTCGACAAGATTTTCTGCCTTTCTTTTCTTCCTCCAAGCATGCCTATGGTCTTCAGTAACCATGGTGTTGTCTTTGCCTGCTTTCCTAGCAAACCTACTATCACTCTGCATCCCGAGTGTTTCCAGCTTCACTTATAGTCCTCCCTGATTGCCTCCTTGATCATTGCCTACCTGCAAAGAAACCTTTTATAGAGTCCTCAACAACTCTGTCTTCTTTCACCTGAAATATATAGATGAATTTCCCACTCTGATACCACCTGATGCAGGCGCGACATATACGCGACCATCATAACCCATCGTGATCTTGCTCACAGGATCGTTCTATTTCTTCTCATGAGCCGAATTAGCTCTTTGGACTCCCAATAGAATCCCTATGAAAAACTTGGTCCACAGGTCCTTTCTTCACCCGCACGATTCTCTGCACTTAACCGTGATCTTTCCCTGATCTTAATTTTAGGTTTCGGGGTTTCGTGTTCCCCATCGTCAAGAGTTCTTTACCTCTTGAATTCCCGATCACCGATGAGCTCTCATCCAGCCTTAGCCCCTCTTGGCTATGCCCTCTATTACATATGACTGCTCTCCATAAGACCGCAGCCTTATATCCTCCTATCGGGGTTTTGGGTTTCAATTTCCCGATGCTCTCCAATCCCCATTAGCCCTCCAGGCCAAGCTCCTGGTGCATGTGACCTTTAACTCACAAGACTGTAGCCTTGTCCCACATTGGGGTTTCAGACTTTTCAATGCCAAAATGAAAACATCCTCAGGACTCTCGATTCCTCGAATCCCGATGCCCTCCCTACGCGTTAGCCCTCTTGGCTAGGCTCCTTACCCAATATGACCACTATCCCCATGACCTCAGGCTTATATTCCTCGTCGAGGTTTTAGGGTTTCCAATGCCAAAATGCATTGGCCCACGGGATTATCGATCCTCGAATCTCAATAGGCTGACAGCTGGCCCCTTAAACGACGACTCCTTATTTCTTCGATACACTGACAACTGGCTCCCCCAATGGCTCCTTCCTTCTTGTCGGGGTTTTGGGCTTTCAAATGCTGAAACTCACATGTCCCCTGGACTCGCGATCCTCTGATTCCCGATATGATTTGGCCTTAGCCCTTCCTGGATATGCCCTGTTCCATGCGAACACCTTTCATATGACCGTGACCATATACTCCTGTCAAGGTTTCGGGCTTTCCAATGTCGAAACACGTATGTCCACGGAACTCCTGAAATGTCGATCCCCGATTTCACGATGGACAACCTCCTATCAGGGCTTTCCCCGATGGCTCTGATTTTTTCCATGCGTCCTCTTCTGATGGACAGTCCCGATTTCTCTGGGATTTCAAGACTTTTGATGTCCCAACATTTTTGACCTCAGGAACCCCGATTTCCCGATGGCCAATATCCCGACTCTCTGCGAACTTCTGACACCTGTCTCCCCAAACAGACAACTCAGATTTTTGTGTCGGGGCTTTCAAAGTAGACTTACCCGATCTCCTGTTTGCGGGAATGCCAATTTCCCTATGCGCCAAAGTACCAACGGGCGCTCGATCTCCGCCGCGTGTCTCCACCAAAAGATGGTCCAGATCGCTCGGGTTTTTCGAGACTTGAAGTGTCTTGATTTCCTCTACCTCAAGAATCCTGATGGTAAACCTCGTGTAGCTCCTATCTGATCTGATGACTGATGGATATCTACTCAAGATCTGGTGGCCTAGATCCATTCTCCTGTGCACTTACTCCAGAGACTAACCTCCGAGCATCTTCTCTCGATCCGACGGCTGACGGGATTTTGTGTGAACATCCGATGGTCCACGATCTCCTCCTCTGTGCGTTTCTCACCAAATCTGTCGGTTGATGGGATTTTTCTCCATATCTGACAGTGCAGATCGTTTCTTCCCATGCGCTTCCTCTGATGCTCTCTGGACATGAAATATTCAATGGTCATGTTTCTCCTTCTACAGATCTAACGACTGCTATGCTCCCTCCTAAGCTTGCGCACTTACTTCCTATGCTTGAAAGAATTCCAAGTCTCCCAAAGGCCTCGATCTTTGTTCTCTCTCTTCTCTCTGAGTTCCTTTGCTTGAGTTCTTGCCATGCGTTCTCAGTAATGCTATTCCTCCTGATCTTGTACGTCGAATCCTTAAAGGATTCTTTGAATTCTGCACTCCTTGCAGAGTCCTCGCATGCACACGTAGGTGTTGTATTTTCTCTAGGCTTTCTTGTAGCCTTGACCTCCATAGAAAACTTGGTTCTTCCTCCTTCTCCCACAGATGGAGAATTTGACCCCCTCTTGGCTGTCTACTACTCAAGTAGCCTCTTGCTGAGTGCTTTCAGGGTGTTCAACAACCCTGTGAAGATCCTTCAGTGGACTCTTCCTCAAATCACAAAATTCAAAAGAGTTCTCTTCTTCCTTTCTCTGCCTGCCTGCACAAAACCTCGATGCCCTCCTGGCAGAGTGTCTTCCTTCCACAGAACATTCAGTAGTTCTATCTCCTTGTGCCCCTATGCACTTGCTTGATTCCCTCTTGGTAGAGCTCTCAGAATCCTCAGTGATTCTGGTCCATCTCTAAACTTCTTAACATAAGTCTTCCTCTGTGCACTCCTTGCACTAGCTCAATGCCCACCTAGCAGAGCTTCATAGAATCCTCAGTGATTCTATCTGCAACTGTGTCTTCTCCCACATAGCCTTGCCTCCAAGGTATTCAACAACCTTGAGGTCTTCCTCTCGAGCTGTTGACTTCAGATTATGTGCCACAACACGTCTCTGTCTGAACCCGCAGAATTCAAAAGTGCATCCTCTGTGCACCGGTATTCAGAGTCCGCAGCACTTTGTCATGCCCTCCTGACATGAAATCTCAAAGACCTCTCAATATTGAAACCAAACAACTCCTGTAGAATGCATTAACATATCATACATCTACAACATACAATGGAACACACATAGACATCCACATAACACAAAATTCATGCAGGAAAAACTGCTTCTGTTTATATTAAAATGGCAAATGCCTGTAATTACAAGTTGTTCTCTCTCTCTCTCTCTATATGGCTCTACAACTCAACCTCTACTCATCTAAATCAAAATGAGATTTGAAAATCTCTTTTACCTGAGGGGGCTCTTAGAGCGCTTCCCTCCAACCTACCTACCCTATTCAATTGCATTGAATGTGCTGTCTAGTCCAGAATCAGATCTAGATCTTAGCCATACAAACATTTAAGGCCGATCTTATCTATAGATTGCACAAAGGCACGAATTCCCAGCTCAACAACTTAAACATTAAAGTTACAATGAATTCAAATTTAAATGAGGTTGCGCCTCTCTCTTAGCGTGCGATTTGAATTCGCTGGCGTGGCTGGCTGACGTGGAGAGATGCTTCTGCATCATAACAGTAGTGCGGAGTTGATGGGACCCAACAAGTCGCATATCATGGGTGCTACAGATCAACGGTCGAGGATTGTTTCTGGGGGAGAACTTTCACATAGGATAATTCCTGAAAGCGGGCCGAAAAGCAAGCTATGGTTTCAGTCAAGACCACATGGCGCCACAGGGTGCATTTCAAGGTGATAAGTAGGTTTCCCCAAACCACTTCCCCTTGCCCCTGATATAAGAGAAGTACATAAAGGGGACACTCATTGTTATTTTATTATTTTTCAAATACTGGAACGTTGAAAGATTGGCACGGCGATTCCATTCAAAATGAAGCTCAAAAGCACGCCAAGATCATGCATTTTCCACTCATTTGTAGATAATTTCCATCACCACCATGGACCCTGTCATTGTGTCAGTAGCAGACCAAGACCCCATGTCAAACAAAGAATTCATAATTGACAGAGATTCATATGTGTTCGACACTGAAATCACCATTTCTCCCATCTATGTGTCTAGAGCTAATCTGTCAGATAATGTAGGGAAACATATACCCTTCCTTGAAATAGTCCAGGCCACTATAGTCCCTTACGATGTCGAGGTCGCATTCCCCTTCCTTGAATTCATAGGTTGGTGTGCAAATCAGTATTCACAGGAAGATAAAGTTGTCCTAAATAAATAAGGACTTGTGGTCCTATGTAGGGTAGAGATTTTATCAATTCAAAGCCCCCTTAACATACCAGAGTCCCTCTCTACAACATCTGAACCGTTTGAAGAAGAAAATATAATCGTGGTTTAAAGGGAATATCCCTCAAAAGTCAAAGACCTATTTTTTCAAACCATTGTCAAACCATAGCATATTTTCGAAAGTTTGTCCCTGCCAATGAGTGTAAATATCATCGTTATTGAAGTCCAATGGGTTTGTTCCATATTGAGTCAGATTTTAGGTCTATATAATGAAAATTATGTGTTCACGGTCATGTTAGGTTTTTTGTTGGCATTTTTCCAGTCAGAGTCCAGTCAGTCATTTTATATCATCTTCGATGAATTCATAGTTGATAATATCCACAAGTAGCTAGTCAATATTCAATCACTAAGACATTTTAGATATTACATATACTTGTTGAAGATTTTCCTGGAGAAAAACAAGAGAGAGTTCCCTGAAGAAGCATTCATATCAAATAAATTCAAAATAATCACAATTCTCATTTTTATCAACAAGGTTATGTCCAGAGTTTACAACCTGATTTTCAACACCATCCTGCCAAGAGTCCTAGATGAAATGAAGAGTTATTTACAACTAAATCCATAAAAGAGAGTGGGGGACTGGGTGATGTTCATGCATTCAATAGTGATATGGGTTTATGGTTGTCATGAATCTCCCTATCTTTTGCCTATTTTTCTGAAACCCATAGTCTTTTCCCTAGATTTCATCAGACAAAGAATCATATCAGAGACAGATCACTTCCTAAAAATACACAAGGCATCCAACCTCAAATTCCCTTTCATCATTGGACCTTTCATTGTAAAAAATAGATCATTCTTATCTCAGATCTAGGCCAAGATCAAGGAGTTTGGATTTTCATAGCTACAGGGAAGAGGATATGATCCACATCATATCATATCCAAGAGAGGACTGATAAACAAGCAAGCCTCCTATGAGCATGAACATGTTGAGGGTTTTGAAAAATTGGCAAATCTAGATGTCTATGCTGATATGGAAGCAATATTGGAACCATCTCAAACAAAACAATTGGAGGCAACCCTACAACAGATTCAAATACATCAGACTCCTCAGAAGCTGATAGTTAAATTCCCCAAGATAAGTGTTTAGAACAAAATAAGCAGTTCAGAGGCCCTAGGCACCACCAGTCAGTAGACTGCCCCTAAAAAGATGAAGATCACACAATCCCCATAGATAGTGGATCTATATGAGGAAGAGCCTAAAGAACAGGTGAACATGGATATGGTGGAGAGTGGCACCAACAATGTAGAAGTTGGTAAAGGAAGCAAGCTCCAAAGTGAAGGAATCTTAAGGACTTTCAGAAACAAAAATCACATCTTTGATAATGCATCTAGAGAAGCCTATCAATCTAAAGAATATTTGTCAAATAAATATGATGAGAAAGGAAACTTGGCTATGAATGAAATGAGGGAGTTAATCCCTGAAGTAGAAAATATATCTCAGCATAAGTCTTCTCTGTTCACAGTGAGAAATGTAGAGAAGAAGACATTCAATATAGAAGTTGCAGATGAGGATAAAGTATCTGAGATCAAGTTAAAATATGAAAACATCAGTGCTGCAGACAAATTGAAATTCCATAGGAATACCAGTGACATGTTGTATTTAGATTACTTGGGTCTAAGCCTGAAGAATTAAGAGCTGTTAGCTTATGCAATTAAGTTGGAAGGGAAGTTGAGGAAAGAAAAAGAATCCAGTAGAGCTTGGCAAACTCAGGTCAAGAGGATAGAATCTGAAGGCCCTCAGGGAGTGAAATCATCCTTAGAAGAAAAATACAAACTGATTCAAATATTGAAGAAGAAACTAAAAATGTCCACCACAGAGCATCCACAAACAACATAAATGGTTTCTCTAGAACAGGAGAAGGAGACATTTCGAGAAGAGGCATTGAATTACAAGGCCAAGGTATTACAGCGGGAGCAAGAAAAAGTGAATTGGTCACAAGGACAGACAGAAGTACCAAACATGGTTTTAGTTGTACCTTCTGTTGTAGATCTGGGCCAAGCACTGAAGGACTTGTCTAGGCTATGTCCCAAGTTATCCTGAAAGTGGGAGAAAGCAAAGCTCTAAAGGGAGATATAGAGAAATTGAAGCAAAAATTGAAAACAAAAGATGAGAGGATGGTGTTACGAGACTTATCGGTAAATGTAGACATAAACAAATCTCCCTAGATCCACCTAGATCTAGAACAAAACAAAAACGAATATGACACTTTCCCTAAGATCTAATCATTGAGTTTACTATTTAACAAGAGATGGGCAACATATTGTTTAAATATCGCTTCATCTTGTCGTCGTCGTCCTAGCTCCACTCTAGTTCTCTTGTGATATTGAATCTACAAGGGAACATAAGACAACCAAAGTGAAAGAAATAATATACTCAATGAGAACCTATGTATGTGATCAAGGAATCATACAATAAAACAAAGCCAGGTTTATGGGAAATAAACATATCACTACATTATATTGAAATGAAAGGGGAGATTACAACCAAATTCTTGATGTCGCAAGGTCCCCTTCCAATGACCCTTTTCTTCAACACACACACTTGCTCCAATATTGAATGAACAGGATCCACAATGACTTGATGAAATAAAATGAGGCTCTCAAGAATGATCCAATGTAGAACTCTTCATACAAACTTAGACAATTCAACATTCATTAACCTTAAAATCAACCTTATGTTCTTAACTTTTTCCATGAGAGATACCTCTTTATATAGGGGAAAGAGAGATGGTTGAAAATATTCGGATGATGCCACCAAATCAGAGAAGTGAGGAAGATTCCAACCATACGGATGCCACCTCATCATCTAGAAGATCCCCTTCTAGAAATTTTATGAAACTTCCCCTTTTCTTAGTCTTTTAACATCATCACACACTAGCTGTAGAGAATAATGTGGAGACTTCACAACCCAACTTGAGGGTAGGGGTCGGCGATCAAGGATCGTTTCACCCTACATATGGTGCATCTTGCGGTGACCTTCCTTAATGGGGGTTTTGAGAAGAGAAAGTCAGTCACTTTCCTCATGAAGAAAGGCTCTTTTTGGGAACATGAACACAAGTTGTCAATGGATCACTGGGGTGATCAAAATAATCAGTAACAAAATTCCCCCCAAAGTATGAGACTGGAACTCATGATAGCCGAAATACTTTGTAGAATGTGTGTGTCAGAAACAAGGAGCACATTGGTCGAGAACCTGCAAACAGTTAAGCATCAACATAATAATATACCATTTTTCGAGGTAGGAATTCCCATACCTAGATTACAAAATGTCAAATGAGTCATGGCCACAAAATATACAATGTGGATCCATATCAATGTGAAATCAGCATAGCCACCCAAAATACATTGTGGATCTATGTGCTAAAATGACTCAAATTTAGACATAGCCATGAGACATACAAAGTGGATCTATGTGTCAATAAAAATCATGAATACTCCATAACAACCTAGACAAGAATGGTATGATCCAGGGTATTCATTTCCATCATCTCTAAGTATGAATCTGACCATGTGATTTTAGGTGTTGAAGTCGAACATGGTAGAAACCACTTGATTACCGGTCAATGATGAAAACCATTAACAAGTGCGAGGGAAATAACCATTAATGTCAATGAATCCCAAGGTACCCAAGTACAATCCAACGAATGTGAATAAATAATTTGAAGTTGAACACTCGATGGAATCTCCTAATCAGGAGTTAATGATGTGAACCCACTGTTGAAAGCGAAGAAACCTACCTTTGAGGCATGCAGGCTCTAAGGTGCTGAATGATTTTTAATTCTTGTTCCTGGATAATGAGTTGAATTCGATAGGAAAATAATCATCACAGGAGGGCCTTGATGTATCCCCCATCAATGACATGAAATTGTTGGATTACTAAGAGGGGGAGTGAATCAGTAATCACGTAATTATAATCATTTTTCTTCAAATGTTATATCAATGTAGAATTATTATCCAGTAATGAGAAGTAATAAATAAACAATCACACACATACACAGTACACCAATGTTTTACGTGGAAACCCAAATCGAGAGAAAACCACATAATGCTTCTTCTTATATGTCTTGAAGAATTACATTCATTGGAAGCACCAACTTCCTTTGTTTTNCTAGATAAATAAGGATACCTATTATCATCGCCAAGATTACTAATATCTTCATCCAATTCTTCAAAATAGCCAAAATATTCTTCTCCAATATAATCTTCACTCTTAAAGGGTGCTTTAATTTTTTGATCTTCATTTTTTATCGTTTTGTGTGGCCCTTGAGGTTCAAGATTTTTTCTGAAATCCTTTCTGGGAAAATTATATCTTCTAAGTTTTTCTAACTCCATTTTCGAAATTTTATTTGAGAGTTGTTGAATGACCCTAGCCATCTCATCAATTCTATCTCCAGAATATTTTCTTGACCCTGAAGGTCCACCTTGAGCTTTAAATTTTTTGTTTTCTTTATTTACATTTTCGGTCTTTGCTTTAAGCTTCCCCGGTGCCATCATATTGGATTCGATTTCAACTGCATCATCTTGCATTTTAGAAAGATCTAATGATCTTCTCTCCCTCAATAGTAAAGCAAAGTCAGGATCAAAAGCACCAGCATAAGTTACTTTGGCTGAAGGTTGTGAAGGTTTAACTTCAGCTGGAATTTTATTATATAATTTATTAAACCTTTGTGTGAATTCCAGCACTGACTCTGAGTTTTTCTTTTTTAGGGCTTTGAATTCGGTTAGGTAGTAGAGGTGATCCTTCCTCTCACCCCATTGTTTGATAAACGCACTCTCAAGCTCTTCATAGGATCTTAATGATCCAGTTGGTAAGGATCGAAACCAAGTTCTCACCTGTCCCTCAAAAGTTTGAACCAGTAATCTGGAATAAACATATTCATGTTCTATTCCAAGTATATCTGCAAATTGATCAAAAAAGTTGATATGTTCTTGTGCAGTCAAGTCACCCTCCTCTGTAAATTTTGGGAGGCTCTTCATATAGTTCTCAGGGAGATCATGAAGAGGAACAGGAAGAACTAGAGGAGCATATCTAGCAGCCACTTTGGCAAAAAATCCGGGAAGTGGTACTTGACCACCTCCCGGAGCACCACCTCCACCTCCAGCACCTCCTTGTGCCGCCATGGTTAGATTTGGGACTGAAGCTGGAACAGTGTGTGGAGAAGATTCTTGGAAAAATGGCGATGAAACTTCAAGAAAAGAAAAAGTATCAAAAGAAGGGGGAAGCGAAAGTGATCGTTCAAAATTTTTCGAGGAATTTGATTGTGTAAAATTAGGTTGATCTGTAGTATAAGTGGATAAAAGGATTTGTTTAATTGATTTTCTTAATTTCAAGATTTTTTTTCGATTAGAGACTGGCGATGTCTGTTTTCTATCCGGGTTTTTTCTGGTGTTCTTACGGCTACTAGCCAGTTTATTTAATGTGGAGTCGCCAAGTGAAAGATAATTTAGCCTTAGAAAGTTTTTTGTTCTTGTTCACTATCAACAACAGAAAGTGTCAATGTCGTTCTTCCCAGAGAAATAATTCGTTTCTTCGTTCCCCGACAACGGCGCCAAAAAGATGTTGTTCCTGAGTTTATGTTTTAAGGCTATAAAACACACCGTCAAGGCATCCGAATAAAGATTTTTATGATGAGACTTTTAAAATAAAGAAACAAAGAAAGACTAGATCAGATTCAGTTTCTCAACTGTCTCTGTCTTGTTTCCCGTTGCTCTTGTATGCTAATGTCACATTCGATAGCAGCCCACGATCTTTCTAACTCATTCCTATCGGTTGTTGTTTGCAGAATAGTGTTAAATAAGTTTAGGGAAATGCTGGTTTGATCCTGAAGACCATGTTCTACGTTTGGTTGTCTACCACTAGGGACTGTCATGGGTGATAGGGTTTTTAAAGGTTTTGTAAATGGGTTTTGATCGATTGGTTACTTCAGATTTTCAGAGATGATATTAATGAAACAACTTTAAAATCTAAAACAATAATGTAAAAACACAATCAAGGTCGTTTCCTGGTTTTGTAACAATTTTGAGATTGTAAACGATGAAACACAATATAGAGAAATATAAGGCTTTTATCTAGAAA
>JZKD02S0158682.1:82529-109918 GCA_000966675.3 Picea glauca
TCTGCCCTGTGATGATGCCCCAAAGTGGGGACATTACATCCATACATGACATGGAAGGTGCGATAGTGTGACACGTGGTAGGTATGGTGTTGATGTGGCATGTATGGAAGTGTGACATGTGGCAGGTACGGTGATGGCGTGGCAGGTATGATAGTGTGACTTGTGGCAGGTATGACAGTGTGACACGTGGAAGGTACGGTGGTGACATGGCATGTACGATGGTGACGTGGCAGTGTTGACTGAGTAGCTAACTGGACCATTGCGTCAACAGTATGAGCCAATCCCAGGGTGACACGTGGCCCAATCATAGGGCGCCATGTGGCACCTTGGATTTGGCCAAGGTTGGCTGGGTAAAAATTTGTTATGGCCCTGTGGGAATCGAAGCCGTGACCTCTGTGGGCTCCAACGATTTTAGGGAAAAGTGTGGACCGTCCAAGCTACAAGTTAGGGCTTAGCCACATTTGGAAAAAATGATACTCAAGTTAGCGTGGGCACATATTTGAGGGGATAAGCCTCGGTCGACGGGGGCCAACCCCAACCGAATAGGGGCTAAAGGCCTTGGCTTAACCAACTTGTAGCACGTGGCGTGTTTAGAGCATGACCATATGGCTCAAGCCATGCAACTAGGACCCTGACTTGGAGGAGCCAGAGCCTGCCAGCTAGCCTTCGACCACATGACAGAGACCCATGTGAAAAGGGGCCAGAAGAATAGGGGTCCCTGCCCAAATTTGGTCATTTTTGGGTTTTCAGACTTTACATTATAATTTTTATTGAGATTTTAGCCTGATTTTGGGAGATTTTAGTCATTTTTGGGAGATCTGGAGCCCTTTTTAAGGCCAGATCTTGGGAGGAAGTTGGGAGGTTGTTGCCAATTTCAAACCTATATAAACTAGAGGTTCTTGGCAGCCTGATGGAGGTTCAGAAGAGGATAAATTCTATTGAATTGTGAAGCCAAAGTTAGTTTTATGCAAGGAAGCCATTGAGGAGAGCAACTTTTCGGGCCAATTCCGGGAGCTTCGGTCAACCATTTTCAGTGGCTTCAATTATGTTGGGTTCATGAGGTCGAACAAAAAACAACAAGACCAGTTTGTAATCCAAATGGCACTTTTCTGATGTACTTTTGAAGCATTGAAGAAAGATAAGAAAGCCTCACCCACTAAGACAAAAGGCCCGAAGACGTAGGCAATGTTGCCGAACTCCATTAACAACTTTGTTGTTATGGTTTGATGATTCTGTGTACTTACTTTCAGATCTGCATTCTTATTATGGCTGATATGTTATATCATTAATTTATTCCTCTTTCTTCAATTCCTAAATGGTTAATGAACTCATGCTTTAAAAACTTAACCATAGTCTTAAAAGATCTTTTCGGATCAGTTATCGAAGTCATCTCCCCTCC
Source organism: Picea glauca (assembly GCA_000966675.3). Classification (NCBI taxonomy): domain Eukaryota; kingdom Viridiplantae; phylum Streptophyta; class Pinopsida; order Pinales; family Pinaceae; genus Picea; species Picea glauca. The sequence continues at coordinate 83,929 of JZKD02S0158682.1, forward strand.
TTAGGTTTTGAAATAAAAAAAACAAGTGTTGGAAGGTTAAGAGAGAGAGGGGCAAGATGGTAGTCAGGGCAAACATGGATAGTGGAGTGATCCCAGATATGCTGGGTAGAATGAAAATTGGCAGATTTAGTGGTAAAATTGTGAGCCCTATTCTCTTAGGGTTAGTATTGACTCAAATTGGTATGGTGTTTTGGGATACCATATAGAGTACCACACTCTGGCCCGAGGCTGGATTTGTTTCAAGTTTAGGATGAAGAAAGATCCAATGGAAATATTCAGCAGTGCATGGATTTAGGGGCTATCAGGTTTAGTTTTAAAGGATTTGGATATTAATTTTGACCCTTCCATAGATCCTCTTTCTCTTGCAAAGGTATGGGATATTCTTCCAAATATTCCATTGGTGTTCCGACATGAGGCGGTGCTAATCTCCATCGGTAATAAAATTGGAAATTTTCTTAGTTGTGAACCTGATTGGGACACAAAAATGAATAGACATTGGGCATGGGTGCAAATATAAGTTGATTTGAGGGAGGGTCTATTTGATGAAATTGAATTGGTGTGTGTTGGTTATACTTGGATTCAAAGGATTGATTACTGGAGGGTTTTGTTTCATTGTTTCATTTTCCATGAAGTCGGTTACATTCAAGCTCAGTGTCAAAGGCCTCTGTCTCAGCTTCCCCCTTTAAAAAGTCATGGAAGAGGAAGCCTTTGTATGAATAGTGTAAGTGCAAAAAGGTGGCAGACTCACCAAGCAAGACATGTCTCATTCCCATGTTCAAGCGGTATGAGGCACCGAGTGTCCCTTCCCCATTGGATTTTCCAAGAGTGCTTTCTAGTAAGTCTAAAATCCCAGTTTCTTCTCATCCATCTCTTACACATGTTGAAAGTTTAGCTCCCTCCAACATCCCATGCCCATCACAAGAAGCTTTCACGATAGGGGTATTTTATTCTTCCATTTTAACCCCCCCCCACCCCGGCTAAGGGAAAGGTCACATCTTCTTTGGTGACTCTAAACCCTTGTCACGTGTCGGTCCTTAATAATCACCCTCCTCATCCTAGGTTTTCCCCTCTGGATAATGTATCCTCATCCCCCTCTCTTTCCCCCTATGTGGACTCTACAAATAGAATTTTTTTCTATCCATCCATTAAATAAAACTATCTACTATGATTGAAGGTCAATATGGGTCCTATGAAATCCTGTGCGAGGGGTTTAGCCTTAGATAAGGTCCTGGGTTCTCAAGTGGGTTGCAAAATCACATATCTCGTTATCCCAAATTCAGGATAAGAAGGGCATAAGAAGTGGAAAATAATCTACAATCTATGGGCCCTTAGAGTGGGGAAAGCCCAGGTCAAGGGTGCTCAATGATAATACTCTCTTTCAGCGCATGTGGAATTGGGGGTGCTCTGAAAATTCAAGCACTCAAAAGGCTCATGCAGGCATGTATGCTTGACATTATACTAATTCAAGAAACAAAGTGTGCAGGTGATAAGGCCATTGACTCCTTCAAGTCGTGGTTAATATATTGGTCCTTTTGCACGGGTGACTCAATAGGTATTTCATGGGGCTTACTCTCTATTTGGAGTCCTCAATACAGGGCTTGTTCCACCTCCCCGATTTCATCCATGTTATCGCACAATTTGTAGCTTGGGAAAATCCCAACCCAATCCATGGAAGTGTGACAACTATGGGAGTACCTACCCACTATCACCTTAGATAGACACACCCCTCACTTTAGTGATGATGAAATCACCACAAGGGGGGAATCCCAATGACCCTAGCAGGATTGATATGGAAAGTGTAAGAATGATAGATGAACACCCCTATAGGTAAATATTGGAGGAGGATTAAGGCTTTAGAATGAGTCATGTAGATGGATAATGGTTTCCAAGTATCGTGCACCTATGAAACAATGTTAAACCTTCCTAGAACAAGACAAATGATAGATATAAAAGCCTTAAACCAGAGGGGATCAAGAAAGAACCCTTGTTGTCCCAAATTGCAACAGTATTGCTAGATTTATTTCTCTCTCTCTCTCTCTCTATATATATAGATATATATATATATATCAACAATGTAAGATATCAATAGCTGTAAATTTAACCATCCAAAATCTAGTACAAGATATCAGAAATAAAGCTAGCAATGACTAGTCAAATTTCCAATGATTAGAGCAAGAATTTGGTGGTGATTAGTGGTTTTTATATGATGTTATCATAAATTTATTATGACAACCAAGTGGATGTAGAAAACAATTGCTACAACAACAAATTCTGGCCACCAAAATCGACAAACAATCCACCCAAATGATAGTCAATAAGAAGTAGTTTAATAATAACAACTTGTAAGCAAATTTCAATGGTAGAATAGTGAGCAATGAATGAAGAAAAGATGATTTTCCAACAACCTTAATGGTTGTAGCTTTAATTTTTAGCAGCAAAGAGAACAAATTGGCTAAACTAGACGCCCTTAGGGCAGAAGAAATCTTGTAGCATGAAGAATAAATTCCAACTTGAACAATTGCAATATTTCTAATTTCCACGTATACCAATGCAATGATTTTATATCTCCAATGAAAAAATACTAGTGCCTTGCAAATTTTGTTATGGAGTTCCTTGTTTAATATCTAGGGTTTGTTACTTCTCTAGGTGTGTAAGCCTTTTTACTCCCTAGAGCAAACAAAACCTAACAAGGTAAATCTAGGAGGGTGTAAGCCTTTTTATTCTTGCTAGCAACCTTTAAAAAGTAGCTTATTTGAAAAAAAATGATATATCTTAGTGGATGGTGTATTCCTTTATACTCCTCCAATGGTTTGGACAAATCTAGCTTGAAAAAATAAGGGAAAGACACATTTAATGCAGAAATTACTTACCAATTTCAAGAAAAAGCATGAAGAAACCCTCTTTTACCAAGAAAATTCCACCACAATAACAAGAACAAGACATCCAAGAGATAGCACCTTAGCTTCCTTCAAAAAAATAAAAGTACTCACATCCACAAGAGAGATTCAAGAGAGAGATAGTGCAAAATTCCCAAGTAAAAAAACAAGAGTACTCACATCCGCAAGAGAGATTCAAGAGAGAGATAGTGCAAAATTCCCAAGTAGGGCGAAAATTTCAGCCATACAATATGCAATTCTCAAGTGAGTTATGTCTAAAATTACAATGGGGTGAACTCTTTTTATAGGAGGTCACCTAAAACCCATTTTTCCACAATTCAAAATTTCAACAACAAATTAGGGAGGTCGACCTCCTCCTTTTTCCTTTACAACTTTAAAATTCAAATTTACAAAAAGAAAATCCCCTTTTAGGGGCAACGTCATGCCCTAAAGGGTGACATTGGGCCACGAGGAGAGACGTTTTGGCCTAAGGTGAAATTCATTGGTCCTCCAAAGGCCATATATCCCACCAATAAGTTCCATATTCATGCCACATGTCTCTCTTTCCATCAATCCAAGACACATCACCATCAAAGCACCTTGCACTATCAAACCCTAGCCTTCCAAGTGATGATGTCATGCCCCAAAAGAGAAGAGTATGGTCTCCAAATGAAAACGTCAGGGATGAGAAGGATAGCGAGTCACCTATGATGGATACTAAAATGTCTTCAAAGGAAACTTCCCTCATCCAAGTTTTCCCAAGGAGAGGGGTGCATCATCCAACTCGTGGGATTCATGCCCCAAATGAAGGTCCAAGGAACCTTGTGCCTCTATGTTCAAACTTTCTCATGTCAAGGACCTTTAAAGTAAACAAGTATTCCCTCCAAGGGTCCACAAGTCACAATATCATGCTAAGTAAACCTTATATAATAAAAGAACCACCTGAACATGTGCATCAAATCCCCCCTTTTCAAAATAAACAAATCCTCAAAGACCTTACACAATTTTCCAAATTTAGATATGGGAGGGGTGCCATAATGCCCTATTAGGTGAACCAATTCCTCAAGTAGGGCATGTTCCCAAGGATAATCCTTTCCAGGTCATGTAGTGAATGTGAGGTGGATGTGGTTAGACTTCTAGGTATGGGGTTTCATGACATACAAAGGCTCGTATTATCTTATTTATGGATGCCTTTGTTGAGGGCTAGCTACATCCTTTTCCTCTTTTTGTTTTTAAAGCATATTTTTCCAAGCCCTTTATCAGCCATTTATTTTGCATGTGTCACAAGTTGAAGACAATAAGGGGAACTAAAAAGGAAATGCATATCCCATATACCCTCTACCTTGGTTTGCATGGATTTCCAAGTTGAAGACAATAAGGGGCACTAAAAAGGAAATGCATAGCCCACAAATGATCTACCTTGGAAAGTGTTATTAATTAATTAGTTATTTATTTTATGGGTCCCTTACTTTTTTAGAAGTGTTTCATTTCTCTTGGGATCCCAGGGTGATATTTTATTGCACGATGTTTCTGCTAGGGAACCTCCAAGCCTAGTGGCCTCGTCTTCCCATGAAATGAGGTACATGTCCTTGTTGGGTCAATAAGCCCGAAAACCTAAAAGATGGGGAAACAGAGGGGAATAAATGATGGAAGGTGGTAAGTATGAGTGGGAATGGTATTATGATCCTTCTAGGAGACCCCCCAGTAGCAACCCTTTCCCTAAGGGTGTCCACTTACTAGGAAAACATGACATTCACCAAGGTGAAATAGGGAAAAAAGCATAATTTCGAAGCAAATGTTTTCAAAATCAAGAAAATATCCTTTGCAACATGTTCAAATGCTTCATATATTAAAATGACACTTACCACGATACCAAACTTGTTACCTAATAAATCAATACTTGTTGTCCTATGTGGGCCAAGCTGGGTGTGGTGGATATTGTTTCCATCGATCAGATGGTGATGTGTGGTATGATAGGGCCCCCTTCCTGCTCATTTGCCTCTCGGTACTCCATGTTTGCAACTTGAGGGCCTCGAGACATCATCTCCTTAGTTATCCCTAGGAATGGGGGATAACATCTAGCTCCTACTCGGGAACATGTACTCGTTGTAGAATGCATGAGAACCTCAACATCTCCTGGTAAGACACGTTCCTACACACACTGAAACAAACAAAATGTTGGATATCGAGGGTGGCTCACTCACCCTTTGTCCATATGATCAAAAATCAAAATTTCAACTAATATTTAAAAGGAAATTTCACATTTTTTCAAAAAATTATAAACTAACATGTAGCATGATGAAAACAAATGATGTAAAGCAACTATGCAATAATGCAAGTAGATAAAAATGAAAAAATGAGATGCAAATATAAGTGAATGCAACTAAGCTATGATGAGTAGTCAAAAAAGAAAATGCAAGAAAGAAAATGACCTACCTACTTACTTGGGGTCGTGGGGCATTGAAGGTCAGGTCCTGAATATGTCAGGTGAAGTCGTATAACCAGTGCAACCACCTGCTCACCATTTGATCAAGGTATTTCCCCTTGTGATTAATTATGTGATACAACAAAGATAAGTGAAGTACATAATAATCATGAGCATAAATAAACATATAATCAATCATGAAATAAAACTCATGGAGATGGGTGGGAGGGAGGAAATCTTGTTGGAAAGAATAGACACAATCCTGATCGATCCATCTCTCAATAGGACTACCGCATATAGATGATGAATCGTCTTCATCCTCTTTTAGCACACCACTAATTCCTGAAGATTGAAAGGATATGAGATATCCCAATAAGACCCTAAAATTTCCTTGAGAAGGAGGGATGAGATAAGGGACAACCTCGGGTCTAAAGAAATAATCTTCCCCAAAACCAAGAGTGTTTTGCTTCTTTATCCACAAATCCCAGAAAAAAACCTCAAGATGAAAATAATGTTGCTTTGTACAGTGAGTCTTTGATCGTTATGGGTTGGCCACCGTCTTATCTTCATCAATATGTGAGCATGCTGGTGGATGAAAATTTTCACCGCATAATGAATTCGAGTCCTCAAAAGGATACACATAACAACTCTCAAAGTATAACCGAAAATCATCATGAGCACACTATTACAATTCATCCTTAAACATATGAAATAAATATGTGACCATATCATCACCGGGCTACCAAGAATCTGAATCATATGCATGTGGAGACCGGTTCTCTAAAGATGATAACTCAAACCCTCTTGCACAAGAACTACCCTCAATGTCAAAAATAAGATATCTATTTAAAATGAAGCAACCCTCATCCCATCTACATCTCCCAACATGTATGAAATCATCAATGTGTTGATCAACCATGTTGGAGAGGTCCTCCAAAAAATCATCTGCATCATTGGGACTAATCACTTCTTCATATTTATGTGTAGGAGGAAAGAAACGTTGAACACATTCATCTTCGTCAAGCGTGAGAATGGATACCAATGTATCATCTGGATTCTCATCATGTTGCACTTCATCGAAACTCTTATTTTTATTCATGGAATCTTTCTTCATGGACATGCCCCTCTAGCACTTCTTCATCAGAAGGGGCTTAATCCTCAATGAAGAGTGCTTCATATGACTGTTCCTAAAAGGACCTAAAAGGAAACTCATGTTCATCTCGTCATTGTGGGATTTCTCTTTGGCAGGTGATGTCTTGTCAATATCCCACACTTCCTTGGATTCCCCCCCCTCTTCCTAGACTTGTTCTTCAAATACTTCTTCCTCCAAGCATTCTTTGAGGTCGTTGTTGTTTTTTTCTTCCAAGGAAGCCTCATTATCATCAATCTTTGTATTAGTTTCAAAAAGACATAAAAGTCCCTCCTCTTGAATAGCTATCAGAAGTTCATGATAAGTATCTTCAAATTTATGACATGTTGGACCACAATGCTTCAAAAATTCTTCAACAATTTTTTTGAGACAAGTGGTACTCTCTGGTCTGTGATAGTTTATTATCCATCCCTGCTTCTTTATTCCCAATGAGTGTAAAAATGATACCACTAAAAGGTTTGCATGTCTTCTTTTGAGCATGGATGTATATCTCATAAGTGATAAGACATGTGATACAACACAAGAAGGATCATCATTGTACTTTGGGATATTTTTGAGATACCTAGGGAAAACTTGTTTGGGAATCCTGGAACATCCTCGACATCGAGGGAAAGTTACATTCCATGCTAATTCCAGAAAAATATCCTTCGTTACGTGTAAATGAAGTCTTATTGAAATGGAGTCACCAGATGAGATCAAATCTCATCGAAAATGGAGAGGGTATCTTCCCTCAATTGAGTCTCCAGATAAAATTATATGAAGTTGATCAAAGTTGAGAAGGGAACTTCCCTCAATGGAGTCACCAGGAAAGCTATGGGTAAATAATTTGGGATCAAAGCTTGCCAATATGTCGTTAGGGATCAAAAGAGGATTCAAAATCCTCCCTGACAACGACACCAAAATGTTATCACACAATCTGTAGCTTGGGAAAATCCCAACCCAATCCACAGAAGTGTGACAGCTATGAGAGTACCTACCCACTGTCACCCTAGATAGACACTCCCCTCGCTTTAGTGATGATGAAATCACCACAACGGGGGAATCCCAATGACCCTAGGGGGATTGAGATGGAAAGTGTAATAATGATAGATGAACACCCCTGTAGGTCAATATTGGAGGAGGATTAATGCTTGAGAATGAGTCTTGTAGATGGAGAGTGGTTGCTAAGTATTGTGCACCTGCAAAACAATGTTAAACCTACCCAGAACAAGACAAATGATAAATATAAAAGCCTTAAACCAAATGGGATCAAGCAAGAACCCTTGCTGTCCCAAAATGCAGCAGCACGGAAATATGTATATCAACAATGTAATATATCAATATTTACAAATTTAACCATCCAAAATCTATTACAATATATCATAAATAAAGTTAGCAATGACTAGTCAAACTTCCGATTATTAGAGAAAGACTTTGGTGGCGATTAGTGTCTATTATATGATGTTATAAAAAATTTATTATGACAGCATGGTGGCTGTAGACATTTTTTTCTACAACAACATATTTTAGCCACCAAAATCAGCAAACAATCCACCCAAATGATAATCAATAGGAAGTAGTTTAATAATAGCAGCTTGTAAGAAAATTTCAGTGGTAGAATAGTGAGAAATGAATGAAGAAAATATGATTTTGCAATAGCCCTAATGGTTGTAGAGTTAAATTTTAATAGAAAATATAACTACTTGGATAAACTAGACACCCTTAGGGCACAAGAAAGCTTGTAGCATGAAGAATAAATTCCAGCTTGAACAATTGCAATATCTCCAATTTCCATGTATACCAATGCAATGATTTTATATATCCAATGCAAAAATACTAGTGCCTTTCCAATTGGGTTATGGAGTCCCTTCTGTAAGAGCTAGGGTTTGTTACTTCTTTAAGGATGTAAGCCTTTTTACTCCCTAGAGAAAACACACCTAGCAAGGTAAATCTAAGAGGGTGTAAGCCTTTTTTACTCCTCCTAGCAACCTTTGCAAAGTAGCTTATTCAAAACAATGATGATATATATTAGTGGAGGATGTATGCCTTTATACTCCTCTAGGGTTTTAGACAAATATATCTTTTGAAACAAGAAGAGAAAGACACATTTAATGCAAAAATTCCTTACCAATTCCAAGAAAAAGCATGAAGAAACTCTCTTTTACCAAGAATATTCCACCACAATAACAAGAACAAGACATCCAAGAGATAGCACCTTAGATTCCTTCACCAAAAGACAAGTACTAGAATCCACAAGAGATATTCAAGAGAGACAGTGTAAAATTCCCATGTAGGGTGAAAACTTCAGCCATACAATATGTAATTCTCAAGTTAGTTATGTCTAAAATTAAAATGGGGTGACCTCTTCCTATAGGAGGTCACCTAAAACCCATTTTTCCACAATTCAAAATGTAAACAACAAATTAGGGAGGCTAACCTCCTCCTTTTTCCTTTACAACTTTAAAATTTAAATTTACAAAAAGAAAATCCCCTTTTAGGGGTGACGTCATGCCCTAAAGGGTGACATTGGGCCACTAGGAGAGACATTTTGGCCTAAGGTGAAAATCATTGGGCCTCCAAAGGGCATATATCCTGCCAATAAGTGTCATATTCATGCAAAGTATCTCTCTCTCCAACAATCCAAACCACATCACCATCAAAACACCTTGCACCATCAAACCCTAGCCTTCCAAGTGATGACGTCATGTGTTATTGGATAAATCAATGAATGCGGACATAAACTAATCTCCCTAGATCCACCTGGATCTAGAACAAAACAAGACAGGACATGACGCTTTCCCTAAGTTGCTACCATTGAATTTACTACCAAAGAAGGAATAGATGACATACTTTTAGATATCGCTTCCTTATATCTCTGTTGTCCGTGCTTCGCTCCGGTGTCCTTTTGAGATCAGATCTGTAATGACACAAACCAACCAAAGTGAAAGAAACAATTGTAGATTCAATGAAAACCTAAACATGTGATCAAGGAGTTATGTAATAAAACGCTATTGATTTTATGGGAAAGAAACATGTCACCATATCATATTAAGTAAAAGTGGAAGATACAACCAAATTGCCTTGATGTCACAAGTTCCCTTTCAGTGGTCCTTTGTTCCAACACACACATACACTTGCTCCGAATTTGTATGAATATAGTCCACAAAATCTTGATAGACAAGTAGAGGCCACAAGCATCAATTGTAACAGGATCCTTCGCAAAGTCTTCAACCTATTCTTTCAACAATTCTTTGCTCAATCTTTCTTAACCTTTTCCATGAGAAACCCATCATTATATAGGAAAAGGTGAAATGGTTACAAGGATGAGGATGATCCCACCAAATCAGAGAAGCCAGTGAGATCAAAACCATACGGACGCCACCTCACATTCTAGAAGATTCTCCTTCTATAAAATTCCTGAAACTTATTCCTTTCCTTAGCTTCAAACGCCACCGCACCCTACCTATATAGTAGGATGTGAAAATCCTTTGAGCTAGGCATAGAGCAACCTGCGGAAATCAAGGATTTCCACACTGTGTACCAGTGTCAGCCTGCAACGTCATTCTAAAAATATGCCTTGTAGGGGAAGAACTTAGTCATTTTCCTCATGTAAAAGATTGTTTTGAGAGCGTGAACACATGCCCGCAGGGTCATCATTAGAGTGACCAAAATAATGTGTAACAGAATTCCCCCCAAAGTATGAGGCTGGAACTTGTGATAGCCGAAATACTTTGTAAAATGCATGTGTGTATCGGGAACAAGGAGCGCACCAATCAGGAACCTGCAAACAATCAAGCATCTGCATAAAATTATATCATTTCTGAGGTAGACATTCCCATGCTCAGACTACAAGTGATTTAAATCATAAATGTAAGTCATGGCCACCAATTATACACCATGGATCCATGTCATCAAGATTCTACATGGCCACCAGGAATACACTGTGGATCTATGTATTGGAAAGATTAAATTCAGACACAACCATGAGACCTACAAAGTGGATTTGTGTGTCAATACAAATCATAAATACTCCATCACAACTTGGACCAAAAAGATAAGATCCAGGGTCTTCAATCCCGTCATCCGTAAGTACGAATGTAACCATGCGATTACAAGTGCTAAAGTTGAACATGGTAGAAACCACTTGATTACCGGTCATTGATGAAAATCGTTAACAAGTGCGAGGGAAATCACCATTGATGTCAATGACTCCCAAGGTACCTTAGTACAATCCAATGAGTGTGAGTAAATGATCTGAAGTCAAACACTCGATGGAATCTCTCGATCAAGGACCAATGATGTGAATCCACTGTTGAAAGTGAAGAAACCTTCCATTGAAGCATGCAGGCTCTAAGGTACTAAACGATTCCTAAGTCTTGTCCCTGAATGATGAGTTGACGTCGACAGGAAAAGACTCATCACATGAGGGCCTTGATGTATTCCCCATTAGTGACACAAAATAAGTAATATATTTAGGGTAGATCAAAGTATGAAAATGATTTGAAATTGACACATGGAAGGCCAACATGGTAGGAATTGACAACTGCAGATGGCCGACTCGAGAGAGGGCTTGTTTGGACTTCTCTTGAACATATGAATGACACGAAAATGGTCTTGGAAACATTGACTCAAAGATGACCCAAGATGTGGACTTGCAGAGGGCCAGATGAGAGACAAATGGATTTACCAACCCAGATTCAAATGATGAAAGGGGTGTCATGTTCAAGACCGACTAGTACTGCCACTAACATGAATAAGAAACACATTTCCTTCCCAAATTTTCCCCCACCATTTCTGGCAAGTACCTCTTTATTTTTACACAAGCTTGAGGAGGATAACATATGCTTGTTTATGTAATCTCATCCTTCGAACGAGTCCCTTGGAGTATGTTTAACGAACCCTAAGAAGGAGTGGTTTGGTCCCATGTGGGTCTTTCGATGTTTGTTTAATGATTCCAATGATAGAAGAATCGGGGGTTTTTCATGTTTATAGAGTCTGAAAAACACATTAAACAGAACTCTCTCAGTTCCTTTTTCGTAAAGTAATTCGACGAGACTGAAAAAGTGATAAAATATCGCCCATCGAATGTTTTCTTCAAATACTTTTACGAGCGTGAAAAGAACAAGGTTGCTCGACAATCTTTTCATTTTTATGGAGTGTGAAAAGAGCTTAAAGGATACTCCATGGGATCCACTTTCCGTGTTTCCATGACGAGTATGAAAAAACAAAAAAAGTATACTCGGTTACGTTCTCATTGATTTTTGATCACGAGAACGAACAAAGACTAGGCTCGAGGTTTTTCTGAAAAACCCCAAAAAGTACTGGTATATACAAACAGAAAAGCGAATAAAAAAACAAAAAACATCCATACTGCATTGTTCAGGACTTTAGTCTTTCCACCTACGAAAAAATAAAAGACTCATGGGACCATTAAACCTTTAGGTTATGATAAAATGCATTAAAATAATATAAAATATTATTAGAAAAAGCAAAACGTTGAATAAATAGGGGTAAAACCTCTTATTGCTATTTCATTCAAAACTTGTCTATAAACCCTGTTTTTACCTCATGTTTTGGTTGTCGATTGCGAGAAGCACAAGCTACCATTCAACAAACGGTCTCTGTCAACATGGTAAGCTCGTCATCCTCTTCTTTTTCAATGGATTGAAATGAATTTATTTTGGTTAAAAGGTAATTTTTGGATGAGTTTTTGGGCTGGTAGGCTCGCACTGGGGCCGCCATAGGTGACCAATATTGGGACCCGTGGAAATCAATGAATTTAGTAGGTGCCCCATGGCTCACCTGCGGAAACCCTGGAATCTACTAAAAGTTCATCTGCGGAGGCCAAAAACCCAAAAAATTATGCATGTGTTCGACCCAAAAAGAATTCCAAAAGCAACGAATTAAGATGCTAATCCCTTTTTCTTGTCTCCATTTAGGTATTTGATTGCCAAAATGTTGGAGTGTAGAGAAATGGAACACGATGATGATGAATTCGAGGCCTTGAATGATCCAGGCATCGTCAATGCCTTTTGATAGTGCAAATTGTTAATTATTTTTAAAATCCAGGGCATGAGAGCCCAACTGAGGTTACTAGAATACCTGGTCCACATGTGGGATGTAGACCAACAGGTGTTTCATGTGGGTGTCCATGTTATTTCCTTGGATATCGAAGACATTTACTTATTGACGGGGTTATCCCGTCATGGAGCACATGTGACCTTAATAGGAGGCTGAGGTGGTGGTCTGCCGATGAGCGAATACATCTGTCGGTATTGCGAACCTAAGACCGAGAGGTGCAAAGGTAAGGTAGCAATCAGAGGTGTTCATGATTTAACTCTCTGGACCATTATGTTTACCATTGCATGGATGGTGGGAAGTGAATCTCTGCACATGGCCCTCCAAAGTTGTTTTCAGTATGTTGTGGAATGCACAGAACCTCGTGTGTTCAACTGGTGCGATGGTCTTCTTCACAGTATGAAGAAACAGTTAACCAAAAGAAAGAATGGGGACTTGAAGCAATTTGGGTATGGATCTATTTTGGTGTCTTTATTTTTAGAAAGAGTCCCTCATTTATGCCTACAGGTGGAGTGGGGCATACCAGCACCACGGGATCCGCGGATGAAAAGGTGGTGCGATCTCATGGCTCGGCATGTAGTGGGCCCCATTGTCAAATACAACGATGCATTCTTTGACTAGTTGAGGCCTCAAATATTGATGATAGATGATTACGCCTATGTCGTTTTGGAATTTCGAGACAACCCCAATTTGATTCTACCTGAGGGTTTTCAGTGGGGGGACCTAGGTAATAAAAACATTTTTCTTTTATGTTCTTTTTGTGAATTTTTTAGAATATAASATGTTTTTTATGCTCTCTATCCAATGACTAATAAATTTTTTTGRCCATGTAGATGTAGGGCCATACCGGCCTCCGGGTACATCCACCATTCAGAGACGAGGGGAAGCAAYTGTAGTAGCAAGATGGGATGATGACGACTATGAGGCAGTCGAGCAGAATCTAGAGGGTTTGACAACAGACATCCYGAACATCTCGATCAATGATATTCTGAGGCGTTATCAGTGCCACACTGTAGGCGTGTCCGGTTCACTCAGCCGACTACTCCGTAGGGTAGCACGGGCAGTAGTATGCTACCGTGAGMAGCATCCATGATGTTATTTTGTAGAATATATGGGATTCATATTTTGATATTTTGGTCTTTGGACGGTAAACACCTTTTTGTAAAAAACATTTTTATCGTTATATATATACATGAGGCTTCTACCGACTTACTTTTCTTTAAATACATGTGATGTGTGATTGGATTTATAAATTTCTCAAATTTTTGTCTAATACATAATTAGCTAATGCATTGGTTAATGTATTTAGACATCTAGGAATGTGTTGATACTCAATATAATCAAAGTAACGTTCCAAGAGACGAATTCGTAAATCTACCCATAACAAAGTAGGGATTCAGATACTATAGATGTTACTTAATTATAGCACTACTAGCTGCAAATCAAGTCGTACAACCAGTTGTCGAATCCCAAGTGAAATAGCATTAGTCAACAATTTGATGACTACGTTATATTCTGCGATATTATTGGTTGTACAACCGAGGAAAACACCTTGTAGACTGATAAGTTCAATCGTGGGTGCGTATATTTCCCAAGTAGCAGAAGCTAGGTTCTGAGTACTACGACTAGCACCATTGGCGAAGCCATTATAGGGTAGTGAAGACGCCGACATCTGGAAACCAAGCACAACACAAGGTAAGCAGTTGGGGGTCAAAATCAAATAACGAAAAGCACACAAAAGTAGCACACAAAAGTATGATACAATAAAAATACAAGCACTCATGCAAAGATAGTCTAAGCATAGTACTTCTTCAAGTAAAGCCCATTTCTGGGTTCACTCAAAGGAATTCCATCATAATCTACTAACTCGTAAGCTCCATTCTCTGACACTCGTTTGACAATATAAAGGCCGCACCACATAGCCTCGAATTTTCGGGCCCCTAGTAAATCACTATCTTGTTCATAGAGGAGAACTAGATCACCTTCGGAGAAAATGCGCAGTTTGACATGCTTGTCGTATTGGGATTTTACGCGTTTCTTATGGGTTTCAATAACCAAGGTGGCATCACGACGGGTTTCGTCTAATCGCATAAGATACTATAGACGTTCTTCCTCGATAGAGGTGTTGGCAAGAAGTTCAATGGCTAGCTTCAATGACGGTATCTCACATTCAATCGGCAGAAAAACTTCGATACCATACACCAACTGAAAAGGTGTAAATCCAGTAGTGGACTTCATAAATGTTTGATACGCCCAAAATGCTGAAAACAACATCGTGTTCCAACTTGTCTTGTGAATTCCTATTATCCGTTGAAGCATAGTGATGAGAACCTTGTTTATCGCTTCAACTTGGCCATTGGCCTGTGTATAGTAGGGGGTTAAGTTTTCATGTCGAAGACCCAACTTTTCAGTAAGCTCAAACATCATGAAATTTTGAAAATGGCTACTGTGACTGGTGGCGATAACTTGCAGGATTTTGAATCGTGTGATGATATGATTGAATATGAATAGGGCTACAGTTTTTCCGGTATTTTCAAATGTAGACATCGCCTCGGCCCATTTTGTGAAATAATCCACGGCTACGATAATGTATCCATGCCCCCTGACCGAGTGAGGGTTACATGTCATGAAATCAATTCCCCATTTCACAAAAGGTCCAACATAAACTACAGGGTGTAAAGGAGAAGGATGCAAACTTATTTTGTTGTTGTACATTTGGTAAGCATGGCATTTTTGGACGGAAATAATACAGTCTTTGAATAAAGAAGGCCAAAAATACCCTACTCGTAAGATCTCTTGGGCAGTAGCATACCTAGACATGTGACCACCACATGCTCCAGAATGATAGTCATTCAAAGCTTTCTCAGCCTCATCATAGGTGAGACATCGTCGAAAAACAGAGTCAACCCCACGGCGATAAAGAGTGCCACCAAGGATAATATACTGACGGGCTTGGTAACGTATATGATGACAGTCAGTGCTAGAAAAATCGGGCCGAAAAGTATGGGTCTTGAGATAAATAATGATATCACCATACCAAAGGTCATCGGAACTGATCAGAAAAAGGGATTCGTGAGGTAAAGAATCCTCTGTTACATTTTCTGTCTCAGTGCAGGGAAGGTCACATATCAGTTCGACAATCACCAAGGATTTATTAGACTTAGTGCATTCAAACTCTAAGTCAAAGTCCTAGAGAATCATGATCCATTTGGAGTATTTTTTGTCTAGCAATTGGCGTGTAAGAATGCACTGCATAGGGTTGCAATCGAAAATTACAGTGGTCCTGCGTAATAGGATATAGTGACGGAAACGTTGGACAGATTGAACAACTTCCAAGGCCAGTTTTTCAACATGTAAGTATTTGGCTTCGGTAGTCGTGAGACTATGACTCAAATTATTAATGACATGTTCGTCGTGTAAATCTAGAACCATGGCAATGGTAGAGTCTGAAGAAGCGAGATAAATGAAATAATCTCGACTATAATCGGATGGGAAAAGTAGTGGGGTACGGGTTAAAATCAGTTTCAAAACTTTGAAGGATTTGTTGGTAGTGGTATCCCATATGAACTTAGAACCTTTCTTCAACAGTCAAGTAAATACAAGTGTTAACTCAGCGTAGTTTGGGATAAAACGGCGTAAAAAGTTTTCCTTCCCTTGCAAACTTTACAGCTGGCAGAGTGAGGAAGGAGGAGGGAGATTGAGAATCACCTTGACCTTCAAAGGATCTACCCTAATCCCCTGCCATGATACAATAAAGCCCAAGAATCGACCAAACTTCACACAGAAGACACATTTGTGTGGGTTTAAGCATATACGATAGAATCGACAACGAAGGAAAATGACTCGGAGGTGTGTCGGATGGTCACTACGATGCATGGAATGCATCGGCAAGTTATCTAGATATGGCTGTACAATGTGCTTAATATCATGAAAAGCGTAAGACGTGGCATGTTGAAAAGTTGCACCGGCATTTTTTAAACCGAAGGGTATTTTCCGGTAGGCAAAGGTGCCCTAAGGACAAATAAAAGCAGTTTTGTGTTGATCTGTGGGTAAGATGTTGATTTGATTATATCCAGAGAAACCATCCATCAAAGAGAAGATTTCACTTCCAGCGCAATCGTCGACGATTTGGTCAACGAAGAGGGTAGGAAAGTTGTCCTTAGGACAAGCTTTGTTGATATCCCTATAATCAACGCAGACACGGATCGTACCTTGTTTCTTGTTAACCAGAACTAGATTGGATACCCAATCAGTTAAAGCTATGGGATAAATAAAGCCAGCTTTAAGAAGTTTTTCGACCTCAAGATTTATAGCAACTGCCTTATGAGGGTGGACCGAGCGAAGTCTCTGTCGGACGGGTTTAGCGCCCGGGTAGGTCTTAATTTCGTGTACAACAATATCAGGGTCAATACCTGACATCTCTTCATAGCTCCATGTGAAGATGTCATGAAACTCTTGAAAAAGGGACTTATATGTGACAACCTCATTGGTGGAACATGAAGCTCCGATGTGAACATTTTCGACAAATCAAGGTTTAATAGATATGTCGAGGGGGATGGTGGGTGAAATGTTACTCAAGTTCCCTTCATATAACACATCATGTGTGGACTCAGGAACAAAAGAAATGACAACTACGGTCGACAGAGTCGAGATCCATTGGTAACTCTCTAAGGTGTGGTGCCCCAGGAAGATGATGGAATGATGATGCCCATCATCCCATGGGGTGTCTTCCATGGACATAATGAACATGATCATCTCATCCGTAGGAAAAACAACACGGATTGGATCAGGAGATGAATGACCAAGAGAGGGAGTAGAAGGGTTGGCCGATTGAATGGCTTGATAAGTGCATTCAACCGGACTTAAAGGCATCTGGTCACCATAGCGAAGGTAATCACCAGGTTCGGGTACTATCTACGGGTCAGAAGATGTGGGGGTTTCGCGAATGGAGGTGGAAATCATGTTGATCAAGGCAACCAAAGGAGGTGGAACATCAGGTGGTGAGATCAGGAACGTACCCATCAAAGTCGAATCCTTTAGTAGACCCACATCGACATTCTCATACCCAAGGGGCATCTTTGAAATGAAGGGTACGTTGTTGGTAGGAGTATCAGAGTCAAAAAAGGCCAAATGATCTACTGTAACAACTTTTCCTTGGTGTGGAAAACGTACGACATGGAAAAGAGTAGACACAACTGCATGCATGGAATCAATGTAGCTCTGGCCAAGTAAGAGGTTGTGATCGAGAGGTGCATCAAATACCTCAACTTCAACATTGACTGATTTGCCTTCTAACGTAATAGGCAATGAGGGGAGGACACCGTAGGATTTAAAGCCAGAGCCATTGAAGGATTTGAGCATGTTGTGTGTTTCAGTTAAGGGAGGAGATCCAATGGCTTTCCAACAGGCAACAAACATTATGCACGTCAAGGCACCCTCATCAATAACTGTTCTACAAACGTTCTTGTCTGCGACAACAACTTGGATTTGAAATGTGAGTTTAGGGGGTAACCTTGGAATGTGATCTTCCAGGTAAAAAAATATCGAATTCATATCCATAGGGTCAATTCCACCAATAGCCTTTAATGGTGCCTTCCATTGAGTGGGACAACTTTGAAGGACTTCGAGAGCCGACATCGTGGAGGGTGCTTGTGCCAGATCTTCTACAATACTGTAGTTCTGAGCAACACATGCATGAGGATTGAAGGCAGACTTCCGAACAACACCCTTTGGGGGAGGGCGAAGAACCGTATCGAGGCTCGGTCGTTCGAGATGAAGAGGACTGTTGGGAGGTGAAGTTGAGGGAGACTGTTGAACCAACAAAGGTGGTATATCGTCAACTTTCTCCTTTGAGGAAGAGTAATCTTTGGCTCGAGTGGTAAGTGTAATGTCATTCTTTTTTGAATCACCAGTACACATAAGTACATAGGAAGTAGTGGGGGGAGAGGGTTGGTCGTGAATGACCAATTGGGCCTGTTGTTGGGAAGGTAAAGGTTGGGACAAAACGATAGGTGTGGGAGGTTTTGCAGTCCCTTGAAGGAACTTAGTAACCTCCGCCTGTCTTGGACAATCCTTCGTGTAGTGATCATCAACACAGATAAGGCAAGGGTATCGGGGTTTGCGCTTATCCTTATCATCAACAGGTTTCATTTTGGCTTTCTCAGATTGCAGGTTATTTTTATCCTCCTTATTCTTACCCTTCCCTTTTTTAGATTTATTTTTTCCATCCGGGGTAGATTGAATGGAGTTCACCTCAGATGTTTTGCTGGTGGAAGGAGTAGGAGTTGGATCATTTTGAACATTAGAAGTAGTAGACTTGGGATCAATGGGAGAGGCTTATTTAGATTGAGGTTGAGCATGGAAGGTGCCAATCACACCATCAGCCACATGAGAAGCAGCAGGGGTAGTTGAGGTAGTGGTGGTAGAAGGATGAGGTGCGTCAGGGAGAAAATCGTAAAGAGCACCCATTTGTGAATAAACGAGATCGAGGTACTGTGCTCGACTGATCGCCTGTTCTTTTGTGACAACTCCACCCATGTCAATGTCACGAGAGATTTGATTCACGAAGGATTTCGTGAACCATTCTTCCAATAACTGATTGGGAATATTGAGTTTGATCAAATGTCGTCTTTGTCTCCACTCATGAATGTGATCGGAGATGTGAGTGGCCTTGTTTTTCTTGAAGGAGCTCAAAATATCAGTTCCCATTTCATAACAGATTGGCAACTGGTAGTGTGTGAGGAAAGCCATGGCTAGGGTATTAAAGTCAGTGAAGAAGCCTCATGGTAATTCTATATACCACTTTGCAGCCGAACCCGTAAGAGTTTGTTGGAAGAGCAATAACTGAATGGAGTTGTCCATCAAAGAGTTGGATGAACACCAAAGGTGAAAAGTCATGACATGGTTGTTTGGATCTTCTCCCGATTTACCATCAAATTTTGGAATGTTGGATGGTATCTTGGCCGATATAACGAGCCAATGGGGAGAATGCAGGATGGGGTCATTCAAGATTCTAGACAAATCAGAAAGATCCAAAGTGGCTAAGAAGGGTAACTATCTATTCACATGAGGATACTGGTGACTTTGGGGAGGAGGTCCCATCGGTATACCAGTAGGACTGTAAGCAATCTGCATGTGAGGTGAAGGTCCTGACAGATTCAGACGTGAATGTGGAGGCATGTAGCCCATAAGGATGTTCCCCTGGAAAGGGACACTAGATTGAATGTGCGAACCCCAAATGGGATTGGAAGAACCAAGATACGACTAGCCTAAATTAGGGGGTATGAAAGAGCTCACTTGAGGTTGTTTCCCCCCAAATGATTGTGGATTTCCCTAGATGAGAAGGTTCCAATACTGGGCTAACAATCCTGGAATGTTCTGTCCATAAGGTGGGGAAGAACATCCAAGCGGGGTTTGTCCTCCAAGTGGGGCTGGTGTTCCAATTTGGCTGTGACCTCCAAATTGAGTTTTCCCTCCAGTGTTATGTTATCCTCCAAAAGGAATTTGAAAACCAGAAGTGAAAGATGGAGTAGAGCCTCCAATTGGATTGGAGCCGCTTGGGCCAAATCCTCCCATAAAAGGCGAACAAGATCCTCTGGAGGGGACCTGGGAAGGTGTCAGGATGAAACCAAAAGCATCATTGTACCTAGGAGGAGTAAAAACTCCAGAAGCTCCAGACGGAACTTGAGTAAGAATGGGGATAGAAGTATTTAAAGCATGGTACCCATGAGGAAGAGATGGGACAGGTCTAGATGAAAGTGGTGTACTGATGGGAGCTTGGGTAACCACCATATTCCCAATGGGAATAGTCATAGCGTGTGGGACCATTGTGGAATGGGCCATCTAAAGAGGAATGGTTGAGCTAGGACCAACAGACTGTGTCTGAACCTACGAAAAGATAACCAGTCATGCTATTAAAGTGATCTAGAGGTATTGTGTAGGTAGCAGATGTCTCGGCTAGTTCAGAGATGATAGGTATATCAAAACCTACCCCCGAGCTATAAAGGTCTCGCATAGTAGCTGGGGTTCGAAATATGTCAGTGGTCCAAAAAGGATCCTCACTTTTCGAGCTGGTAATAGGTCCGGTTGGTAGTCCAAAAGTGTCAACAACAAGTTCTCTATAGGAATTCAGTCGAAGAATACGTCTCTCATATCCAGGAGGGATTCAAAAAGCGTCTAGAGAATCAGAAACAATTCCAAAATTGTCTAGAGAGTCAGTTCTTTCTGCTTGAGATGGTATGATGTCCTAGACCTCACTCTATTGAGGAGAGCCCATTGGTGCGTTAGGAAGCAAGGGTTCAGAGACTTCCAGATCTTCCGGAGGTAGTCCTTGCATCCTACGTGAATGACGTGGAGGTTCAATGTTGGCTGAACCAAAAATTTTACGGAAAAAATCAATGGCCAACTATGAAAACAAACAACACTCACTTAATAAAATCTATGGATCAGACCAAGCAAACAAAACTTTCTTATTTCGAAGTCACTAGTTGGTGATGAAATCCAATGTCATGAAGTCAAGACAAGAAGGGGCTAGGACAAAGCGGGTGGAAAAGTTAAGTTGACGACCTGCTTAACGGACTTACACCTTGGTGCAAGCTCCCACACATAATCGTGGGTATACCCTCCAAGGAGCTCGAGTGAGTCTGGCCAACATCAATTCCAGGTACCATGAAGACTTTCCCCTCCACAGTCACCTCTTGTAAGACCCTAAGAAGATAGGAAACTAAGGCTACTGAGAACAACAATGATGCTTGGGTAAACAGTCAATCGTCTGATCTATGTGCAAAGGCAGGGTATCTAGCCCAAAATCAACTTGAGAGGCTTCCACTCATCATTGTGGGTATACCTTCAAGCGACCCCCATAATACGCACAATCTCTACACTGAGATCAACAAAGCAGGGTGAGTAACTCTACTAATCTCAATGCGACCTCAGGTTTGACCCTTGTGTGAGAAGGGCTTCCCAGGACAAAATGTTGCAAATGGAATTAAACACTCCCTATCACAAGATGCTATTGTGTGTTTTGTGCTTTGGAGAGTGTGTATCACAACCTATTCCAAAGCTCTAGCCTAGCTAATGTTGGTGTAAAAGAGCCCTAGCAAATAAAATTACTAATTGACTTTTAGATTTCGCAATATTTTTTAAAGGCTGTTGTTACTCAAGAGGGAGACGAGAATGAAACCAATGTCTTGTAATACCTTGACCCAATAATATGAAAATATAAATGAACGATGCAAATTTTCATTCAATGAACTCTATCTACAACAGGGAGAAGGTATTTCTGGAACGATGCAAGCTACGAAATAACTTTATTTTTCTTAAATGAACACAAATGCAAACAACCATAAGCAATGAAGTTCCTCAATGTTCTCTTCTTTTGGATGCAAAAAACTTTCTTATATATGGTT
This sequence comes from Picea glauca, assembly GCA_000966675.3. Lineage (NCBI taxonomy): Eukaryota > Viridiplantae > Streptophyta > Pinopsida > Pinales > Pinaceae > Picea > Picea glauca. The sequence continues at coordinate 105,844 of JZKD02S0158682.1, forward strand.
ACTTAAAAGAATAAGTGACTTTAAATTCTTCCTTTCTAAAACCAGGTCAGGGGTATGACAAAGAAAGGACAAGTAATCCAAGAAAAATTATACGTTCAACAAGCACCCAAATCAAACTTTCAATGAAGATAAAAGTAAAAAATGTCAAGAAAGTGTTCTTTCAAATGAAAAATGAAGAAATGACTTCCCAATCATCAAGCAACCTAGAACATGTAATCAATCCAAAAATTTAAAGTAAAAAATGACAAGAAAGTGTTCTTTCAAATGCAAAATGAAGAAATGACTTCCCAATCATCAAGCAACCCAGAACATGTAATCAATCCAAAATTTTAAATCTAATCAAAGAATTTTAATCAAACAAGCACTTGAATGCAAGCTCAGAGATTATACCCTTGTCGATAAAAATCAAAAACAAAAACTGGGAAAAGATTAAAAGAGAGGTGTTCGATCTCTGAAACCAATCAACAACAAGTTAAACAGTCAGAAAAAATTCAAGGACTGGCATTAAAATTCCCTCCCAACTGACTAAAGCAAAACTGGGCATCAACAGAGGTCAAGACCCAACTCAAAAATTTCACAGGTGCTATCTCAGCCTAATAGCATATCACAGTGCGAAAATCAAGAGTTTCCGTAGGATAGAAACAGATAGGGTGTGGAAAGTTCACACTAAAGAAAACAACCAGGGCACGAAAATTGAAGGTTTCCACATGCTATGTATAGGGTACAGTGCGGAAGTGTCTATAAATTAAATTTTTTTGAAAAGAGGGTAAAGGATCTAAGTGAACTTTTAAATCCATGGAGTTTGAATGGATCTCCCACAGACTCAGAGACTAATTTCAAGTAAAAAGAATAGGTTAAAAGCAGACGGCCAACAAAAAACCACAATCAAGTCGTATTCCCCAGTGGAGTCGGCAATTTTGTTATTGGATAAATCAGTGAATGTAGACATAAACTAATCTCCCTAGATCCACCCAGATCTAGAACAAAACAAGACAGGACATGACGCTTTCCCTAAGTTTCTACCATTGAATTTACTACCAAAGAAGGAATAGATGACATACTTTTAGATATCGCTTCCTTATATCTCTGTTGTCCCTGCTTTGCTCCGGTGTCCTTGTGAGATTAGATTTGTAATGACACAAACCAACCAAAGTGAAATAAACAATTGTAGATTCAATGGAAACCTAAACATGTGATCAAGGAGTCATGTAATAAAACGCTAGTGATTTTATGGGAAAGAAACATGTCACCGTATCATATTAAGTAAAAGTGGAAGATACAATCAAATTGCCTTGATGTCGCAAGTTCCCTTTCAGTGGTCCTTTCTTCCAACACACACATACACTTGCTCCAAATTTGTATGAAGATAGTCCACAAAAGATTGATAGACAAGTAGAGACCACAAGCATCAGTTAACTGGATCCTTCACATAGTCTTCAACCTATTCTTTCAACAATTCTTTGCTCAATCTTGCTTAACCTTTTCCATGAGAAACCCATCATTATATAGGAGAAGGTGAAGTGGTTACAAGGATGAGGATGATCCCACCAAATCAGAGAAGCCAATGAGATCACAACCATATGGACGCCAACTCACATTCTAGAAGATTCTCCTTCTAGAAAATTCATGAAACTTCTTCCTTTCCTTAGCTTCAAACGCCATCACACCCTGCCTATATTGCAGCATGTGGAAATCCCGTGAGCCAAAAATAGAGCAGCCTGCGGAAATCACAGATTTCCGCACTGTGTACCACTATCAGCCTGCGACGTCATTCTAAAAATATGCCTTGTAGGGGAATAACTTATTCATTTTCCTCATGTAAAAGATTTTTTTGAGAGCCTGAGCACATGCCTGCAGGGTCATCATTAGAGTTACCAAAATAATGTGTAACATCATTCCCCAAAGGAGAAGAGTATGGCCTCCAAAGGAAAACATTGGGGATAGGAAGGATAGCGAGTCGCCTCCAATGGATACTCAAATTTATCCAAAGGAAAAGTCCCTCATCCAAGCTATCCCAAGGAGATGGGGAGCATCATCCAACCTGTGGGCTTCATGCCCCAAATTTAGGTCCAAGGAACCTTGTCCCTCTATGTTCAAACTTGCACATGTCAAGGACTTGTAAAGACAGAAAAGTACACCCTCCAAGGGTCCACAAGTCACAATATCATTCTAAGTAAGCCATATCTAATAAAAGAACCACATGAACATGTGCATCAAGTCCCCCCTTTTCAAAATAAACTAATGTTCAAATACTTTATACAATTTTCCAAATTTAGATATGGGAGGGGTGCAATAATGCCCTATCAGGTGAACCAATTCCTCAAGTAGGGGATGTTCCCAAGGAGAATCATTTTGAGGTCATTTAGTGAATGTAAGGTAGATGGGGTTAGAATTCTAGGTATGGGGCTTCATGACATACAAGGGATCATACTGTCTCATTTATGGGTTCCTTTGTTGAGGGCTAGCCACATCCTTTTCCTCTTTTTGTTTTTAAAGCATATTTTTCCAAGCCCTTTATTATCCATTTATTTTGCATGTGTCACCAAGTTGAAGACAATAAGGGACACTAAAAAGGAAATTCATAGCCCACATACACCCTACTTTGGTTTGCAGGCCTTTCCAAGTTGAAGACAATAAGGGGCACTAAAAAGGAAATGCAAAGCCCACAAATACTTTACCTTAGAAAGTGTTATTAAATAATTAATTAATTATTTTATGGGTCACTTAATTTTTTGAGAAGCGCTTCATTTCTCTCAGAATCCCAGGGTGAGATTTTATTTCATGATGTTTCTACTAGGGAACCTTCGATCCTAGTGGCCCCTTCTTCATATGAAATGAGGTACATGTCCTTCTTGGGTCAATAAACCTGAAAACCTAAAAGATGGGGAAACAGAGGGGAAGAAGTGAAGGAAGGTGGCAAGTATGAGTGGGAATGGTATGATGATCCTTCAAGGAGACCCCCTAGTCAAAACCCTTTCCCTAAGGGTGGAAACTTACTAGGAAACCATGACACTCACTTAGGTGAAATAGGGAAAAAATCATAATTTCCAAAAAAATGTTTTCAAAATCAAGAAAATATCCTTTGCAACATGTTGAAATGCTTTAGATATTAAAATGACACTTACCACAATACTAGACATGTTACCTCATGAAGCAAGACATATTGTCCTCTATGGGTGAGGCTGGGTGTGGTGGATGATGCTTCCATTGATCGAATGGTGATGTGTGGTATGATAGGGGCCTCTACCTGCTCATCTGCCTATCAGTACTCCATGTCTGCAACCCAAGGTCCCATAGACATCATCTCTTTAGTTATCCCTAGGAATGGGGGATACCGGTCCATAAATGTGGCTGATCTAGAGGATCATTTTCTAAACTCCTTGTTTATGTTGGTTGATTTGTATGGGACCTATGTTGACAATTGTCCTTTTTTAGAGTTGTTATCACTCCAAGAAACCCTTTGTGGTTGTAGACCAAAGGTGCTTGGTAACTTAAGAAATGAATGTTTTTTGTATTTTGTAAATGTGGATCAATGGGATAACTCAATTCAACTTATGGAATTCAAACATCAAAATGATAAACAAATAGACAGTGCTCTCAAAGATTGATTAATCAACAGATAACTTTAAAGTGGGTGAAGAATAGATTGTAACTAAACCAGTACAATGTAGGGTCTAAGAGACAATCAAGAAACTTATTACCAGGCTATGAGCTAAATAATGGGATAACAGCCATTCAAAGCTTGACAACACAGATAATAGTGTAGAAAGAAAGATGGAAAGCTGACAATCAAAACTGAAAGGAACCCGTGATCTGTATTAACATAAAAGTCTGAGTACAATAGCCAATTCCTCTATCCAAAATCGAACCATTGTTTGATATCAAAACAAGCATTTATAGCCCTTACAAGCAGTTACACAGATCCTAAAAACATGGATCTGTTATTAAATAAAAACAGTGCTATTGTATCTAAACTACTTTGAAATTAAAGTCTTCAATCGACTGAACTGAGTGTTCGAGCTGTCTTCAGTCTACACAAATCGCCATTCGCTTCCTCCAGCTTTCAGCATCTGCG
>JZKD02S0158682.1:121015-146207 GCA_000966675.3 Picea glauca
ACCAAAAATTTTCTCAGCTGTAAAAACTCAAAAAATGACTTGAAGATACTACCTAAAGCTATGATATCCACCACAAAACTCAACCGAAAGGACGGTTTCATTTTGGGAGTTAACAAGAGTGACTGAGTGTGTCTGGTATCATTTCTTCCTCCAATGTAATTCTTGGAGGTGATATCAATTTCACCCTCTCGATTAGGGAGGTTTGGGGGGATCATGCTCGCAAATATCCTTTGGAAGTATTTTTTCTCACTAGATTGAAGAGAAACATTTGATATATTTGGAGCCTCCAAAATTGTCCCAAACCTGGAAGAATGGTAGAAAAAGGGAAAACTTGGTTGCTAGAAGAATAGATCGATTCCTTATTTTAGAGGATATGTTGGAGAAGCCGTGGAATTTCAAGTCATGGGTAGTGGTTGGTAGAGTATTCGATCATATGCCCATTCTAGTGAAGATAGACAAAATAGAGCCTAAGTCTTCTTCCCCGATGAAATTCGATTAGGCATGAATTATGGAGGAGGATTATAGAATTCTAGTCGAATTTACCTAGTCTCATTTGGAAGAGGATGATGGGAATTCTTATATGCAACATTTCATTGAAAACCTATCAAAGGTAAAGAAAGTCTCCAAATCATGTGCTCAAGATTTCAACAAAAAAGAACAATCCCATCTATGGGAAGTCAAATCTAAGTTAGAGGTTACTAGTTGAAAGGTCTTTTAGTTCCCTCATAGGTGAAGAAGAGTCATCCCTAAGTGAGTTGTTGAAATAGAAACACGATTTGTTGGATTTTAAGGAATCCAAGTGGCACCTCAATAGAAGAGTTATACGACTAAAGGAGGGGGAAATAAACACCAAAATTTTCCATAGGTTTTCTAACTATCGAAAGAACTTGAACTCTATATGGGAAATCAAGAATAAAAATGGATAGAATGTATCCTTCTTTGGTGAAATTGTTGAGTCTAGGAAAACCTTTTTCTCTAGCCTCTTTAAGGAACCATAAGGTTTCCTTACTGAAGACATCCTAAAGGTCATTGATATTTTCCCTGGATCTTTCATCGAGGAAGTGAACGAGTCTCTCCAGGCTGAGATTTTAGAAAGGGAAGTGTTCTCCACCATTTCATCCTTCCAAATGAGCAAGAGTCCTAGTCTTGATGATATTACCATTGAATTTTTTCTTGTATTCTTCGATATAATAAAATCTGATTTACTAAAGGTGGTTCAAGAATCTCAAAGAGCAGGAAAAATCCTAGGCTCATTCAATGCGAATTTTCTTGCATTAATTAAAAAAAAATATATTTTATCTCCTTAGAGGATTTCAAACCTATTTCTTGTTGTAACTTGATTTACAAGCTCATTTCCAATATCATAGCGAACAAACTGAAGACAATAATAAGTAATATCATATATGAGGAGCAATTTGGTTTTATCTATGAGAGATAAATTCATGATGTGGTGTCATTTTCTCAAGAAGTTCTACACTCCATCAAGACCCAGAAGATCCCCTCCATTGTCATGGAATTAGATTTATCGAACGCCTATGATAAATTTATTTGGGTTATTATCAAGTTGGCTCTGACCCAAATGGGGATGAACTTGACTACTGTTAATTGGATAATGGGGTGTATCGAGTCAACATATTTTGTCATCCTTATAGATGTCTCTTTTTCCTCATTATTTCAATAATCAATAGGACTCCAACATGGATGCCCCTTGTCTTCGTTCATTTTTCTTACTGTTGTTGAGGGATTAAGAAATTTAGTTGAAAATGCTAGGAAGAGAGGGATATTGAAAGGAATTAAAATCTATCCAACTATATTTCTTTCTCATTTCCTTTTCATTGATGATGTAATACTCTTTGGTGCAGGATCTGTGTAGGAATTCCAAGCTCTTAGAGAATAAGTGGATGTGTTTTGTTCTTCCATTGGTATGCAAATCAATATGGATAAGTCAAATTTGTTAGTTAGTTCGATATAGGAGGACGTTCTAGTCCAATGGGACAAAATTGTTCCTTTTTCTCGCAAAAGTATCGAAGTTGGGATAAAATATTTTAGGTTTGAGTTGAACCCCAATGCATACTCATTTGAAAACTAAATGTGGCTCTTCAAAAAAATTCAAGAAATAAATTCACTGTAGGTTCATCACAGTTTATCGAGAGGAGGTCATCTGGTGCTTCTTAATTCAATGCTCAACAACATCCTAGTTTATTGGGCATCCTTTGCAAAAATTCCCAAAGGAATTTTAACTAAAATCAGAAAAGATTGCTTCCAATTTTTATGGTCCGGAAGAAAGGAAGTCAATGGTATTCCTCTCGTCAAGTGGATGTTCTTCACAATGCCAAAGGATTTGGGTGGATGGGGGATAAAGAACATTTACCAGTTCAACAAAAATTTAACAACTAAGATCCTATGGAGGCTTATACATAACAAAATTCTTTGGGGAAAAGTGATGTTCTCGAAATATATAGCTAGCATGATGCTTGAGTTGGACAGTTGGTTGTCATTGATGTCAACCCTTGGAGAGTGATCTTGGAGATTGATTTCAACCCTTAGAGATTGATGTCAACCCTTAGAGATTGATGTCAACCCTTGGAGAGGTCCAAAGATTTTGGACCATTGATTGACATTTGTATGATCGAGATTGATGGTGAGTTATTTGGGTACATTTGATGTAGTATACATGTAGCCCCGGAGGTGTGGTTATGGGACCCAAAGTTGATTAATGAATATGGGCATGAAGGATAGTGAAATTGGAGGTACAACTATCATATATTAATAGTATACATTGTGGAATTTCCGGTAATATATGGAATGCTACATGGTTCTTCACAGTTAGGGAGATATGTCCTTGTAAATTTGGAAGCCCAAAAGAGTGGTCAAGAAGCCCCTAGTTGGTTACAAGTCTTGGTGAAAGGGTAAAGTGGTTGTAACAAGAAACCCATAGAATAAGGAAAAAGGTTACCTAGCACAAGTATAAATACACCTCAAAGAGTCTCTCATTTGAATACACACACTTACAATTGAATATATATCTTGTGAATGTTATGGTCTAGTATTGTGATATTTTGGCTAGTTTGTGACAAAAAAATTTTGAGGTTGCAAAGGAAGGCCGAAGGTGAAAGTCTTGGAGTTGCAACAAACATGATTAACCCTAGTTTCTGAGGTACCCATGAGTTGCAGGTCAAAAGGCCGTAGATGTACGTGGGCTGCAATGGAGAAAAGTCCATATATCCGCGGGTAGTAGTAAAGGAAGTCACATATATGTGAAAAACTTATGAAAGGGTGAGAAGATATGTTGATACCTGGTTGCTAAGGATTGTGGAAGAAGTTACAAGTCATTTTACAGTACAACATGTTAGCTACATGATGAGAGGTAATTCTTAAGGGTTACGGTTATGGTGTTATGATACATGCATGGTGATGATAGTATGTGATATGGTACATCTTTGCGATGTTATGGTACATTGATTGTAAGCATTATTGGCTATCTTGGTATCTAGTTTGGTTACATGTTATGGTGCATACTTGAGGCTTGGTGTAATTTGTTATGAGGCTGCATCTTGGCAATATTGAGGAGCATGCTTGAGACATGTGTTTGATGGTTTTGGTATATGACTTGAGGCACATAATTGGATGCATGGTACATGTTGGTTGATGTATACTTGTTGAGATACATTGTTGGTACATTTATTGGTTTATAGGCTTAGTACATGGTATGGTATAGGTGTTGATGTGCATGGTTGACACATGGTTATGGTACAAGATTGGTACTTGGTATGGTGTTGATTTACATGGTTGATAGTTGAGGAATATGGTACACGTTATGGTGCATAGTTGATGCACGGTTTGGCATAGGTGTTGGTGCACGGTTGATGCACTTGGTGTGGTACAGGTTGTGATACATGATTGATGTTTGGTATGGTACGGGTTGATGGTTTGGTACATGGTTGAGACACATATCCTATGATGGTATGTTGGTGATATTGGTACATGCTTGGTAGAGGCATGTGTTGGTGATGTTGGAAATCTAGTTCATAGGTTCCCTTGGTGTATGATCCATGTGAGAGGATCTGGTTGAGTATATGTAACAATGACAGGTTGGACAAGTTGATGTGATAGGTTGACAGTGACAGGTTGATGACATGTTGATTGATATATCATTGGCAATGATTGTGGTAGTGACAGTTGGTCTACACTTATACTTTAGGGTGGCAAGATGGGGCAAGGAAAGGGGGTTGTAGCTGGAGAATAAGTGAGTTGGATCTTCCTTAAAGTTGGATCTTGAGAATCAGGGGGCTATAGATTCCTTCAGGTTGGAGCCTGAGAATGAGGGGGTTGAAGCCTTCTTCTAGTTGGAGCCAGAGAATTCAGGGAGTTGTAGCTTCCTTCAAGTTGGAGCCTGAGAATAGGAGGTTGTAGCCTCCTTCCAGTTGCAGATGGAGAATTTGGAAGTTGGTGCTTCCTATGAATGAATTCTTGATATATATAAGAAATCATTCTGTGGTTTTCTCTGACTTGAGTTTCCACGTAAATACTGGTGCACTTTGTATTTGATGTGATGATTCTTATGATTATATGCCCATGATATATTGAATGAAATCATAGATGATACATTGATGATAAAATATTGAACATTGTTAATAAAGTGAAATAATATATATTGTGGTTAAAAGTGGTACAAAGTGCTCATACTGATTCACCCCCCATCAATATTCCAACAACTTGAAGAATGGTTCTATATTCCAAGGAAGTCAGTGGAAAACAACTCAATTGTGTGGAGAGCGATGGGCGATGCTTTCCCCCTCATAGGATACTACACAATGTGGAGGACAGGAAATGGAAAAAGTGTGAGAATTGGTGAGGATCCATGGGAAGGAACAACAAATGTCTATAAATTATCCATCGATATAGTAAATTCTCTTCATAATCATGGTATTTACTCAATATGGAAAGAGAGGCCTATAGGGAAGGATATAATAGGTTGAGGCTAATGGTTATCAGCAAGAGTATTCTCTTATTGACAAAGAATGCAACCTCCTCATAATATAAGATAATTATCCACTGTGTAAGATGAACAATCTAATAGTTTTGGGAATAGAAGGGGACAATGCAGAGGAATGGAATTGTTACATCATAAATTTAAGATCAAACTTCATGAGCCTCTAGGAAGAGGAAGAAGACTTCTTGTGTTGGTCAAAGAATGTGCACTCTAGAAAATATACAATGAATCTTGGATACAAAGGAATGGCAGCAGAATCCTTCTCGGGTGAGAGGTGGTGGTGGTGGGAAAAAATTTGGTGCATGTAAGTACCGTTCAAGATGAAGGTTGTATTGTGGATGTCTCTCTAGTGTAAGCTCTTAACATGTGATATCGGTCTTGGAAGAGGGTGGGTTGGACCCAACAGATGTTGTAATGTCCCTCTCCAAGTGATCACTCAAGGAGGACGACTTAGTAGCCTATTTGATTCTCGTAGGCTATAGTCGATTAAAAGGGGAATTAATGGATTAATTATTGAATGTCATATGGAGGAAAAAGAAACATTATAAAGTCACATTGGGTAATTAAATTAAAAAGGTGTTAAAAGTGACTTAGAGAAAAATATGAAGAAAACCTTATAAAGTCACTTAATTGATTTAATTGAGTGGGAAATGGAAAAAAGGAAGGATAAAAGAGAAAGAGAATTCATCCTCTATGCATTCTTGATCATTTTCACTAAAATCAATTTGGAGAGAGCTCTTGTGGCTTGTGATAGTTTTGCAGTGAAACCCTTGTTGAGAATTGGTTTTGATGGTGAAATATTCCACCTTAGCTGATTAGTAGGGAAGATCATTCATATTTTCTACTTGCATCCATTATTGAGGAAGCTGATTTATCTATTGCAATATTTTGGGAGATTTGTGGAGGCCGAATTCATTTGTGAGGTTGTGTTCTCTTGGGCAGGCCGAGTTTTCTTTGGGAGTGCCAAAATATACTCTTGCATAGGCCAATATTATTGTGTGGGGGTTGAAATTCCTCTAGGGAGGTCGTATTAATTCAGTAGAAGCCACGATCTCTTGCAGGGCATGTTGTATACCTTGTGGAGGGTCATATCTTCTCTAGAGAGGCCATATGTCTTTGGAGAGGATGAATTTCTAGCTGTGGGGGCCGAGGTATTTTGAGGAGGGGTCGTACTCATCTTGTGGAGGTCGATTATGTTCTATGGGGGCGATATTCTTCTTAAGAGGTCGATATAAACCTATATAGATTCCCAACATATGTAACAGGTCAGATTCTAATAAATTCAGATCAGATTTATGATATTCATTTGTTGTTGTAATGATTTGGTTAAGTTATTTTCATTTGAAATCTTGGTGTCATAATTTGCATGCAATATAAAAAACTCTATTTGGCATCAAACCCTTGTTTATTCATTGAAAACCACATTGAGAAAACAAATCAGCAAACAAAAAAACATAACAACAACAACAACAAGGGGTTCGTACAGTGGGTTTTGAGCATGTTGGCAAATTGTTTGACAAAAGTCTTGAACCACATAACCAGAAAATCATAACAACAATAAACCATACACTCATAAAAACAGTAAGGGGGGATATTATAGTGGTATTAGAGCTAGTATTCCTACCATCCTATGAGTGAATGCTTTAATTTTCTTGGGGGACAAGAAATACATTAGATATAAGAGATGGAGAGGTGTCGGTAACATATTTCATTCAAAGTTGGAGTCAAAAAAAAAAAAAAAGCATGGGGGACATAAATGAACAACAAAAGGATAGTTCTATGAATATTTTGAATGACTTGGCAAGGAGAGAAAATGACCTAGTAAGAGGACAAAATGACATGGTAAGGGGGAAGCAATTGTTGGTAGATATTTTCACCCAGCGTGTGAATAATAATCAAGGGAACCAAAACAATGCAAGAAATAATGGTTAAGGAAGGACTAATGGAAACCATGGTAACCATGGGAACCACGTTGAAGGAAGAAACACTCATGTACCTACACAAAATGACATTGGAACTACTACTAGAATGACTCCTAGTCCTCATATGCCTCAGTTTTTGGAAGGACAACAAGTTGGAAATCATGGACAACAAGGACAAGGGGAATATTTTATTGATTTTTTAAGGGAGTATTAGTCTCTTTGTGATGAGTTTCAGACAACCATGTATTTACAGGATTTTTGTACCATCGAAACAGGAATAGGCCATGGGATTACAATAGGAGCCCAAAGAATTGGGGGCTTCAAATTTGGACACGTACTTCCAACTCAACCCCATGATGGAGATAGAAGCCATCAAGTATGCTACTTTGCATTTGAATGGAGAGGCCCATGACTGGTGGTACCATGGGATAGTCATGTTGGGGCATGTTGGTATTACATCATACTTGGACTTCATATAGAGGCTCATGGAATGATTTTAAAAGAAGGACCTATAGTTGTGCTTCAGGGAGTTGGCTCAACTTAGGCAGAGTGGGATTCTAGATGCTTATATTTCATAGTTCCATAGGATTTCATTCATGGTGACAAATGTGTTGGAACATAGGTTGATTATTATTTTCATTGAGGGAATTTCCAAACCCTTGTGTGGTTGGGTTAAGGCATTCAAAATAGCTTCTCTACAGGATGATATCATCATGACACGTGACATGGAGGATGCAACACCCAAGAAAAAAATTCCTTCCAAGATTTTCCTTCCTTAGAAAAACAAAGATAATAATCCCTTTCAGAAGGAATGGTCTGGGAAAGACATAATTGATGAGGAGACGTAGAAAGAATTAAGGAGGAAGAAGCTCTGTTTCAGTTGTAAGAAGCCTTGGGAACCAAGTCATAGGCACATGGGAAAGGGTAAAGTGCATTACATAGAGGTACTTTCAGACAATGATGGGGAAGAGGAGGCAGGACGAGCTCAGGGGCAATGAGCATAATATTTTAGATGATGAGAAATTGTGTGTGCATGATAAGGAGTTAGAGTAGCTACATGTGGAGGCTAAGGGTGGGACTATTTCCACTCTATCAAGTGTCCCTATATTTCACACTTTCAGGATTCATAGAGTATTACAAGGAAAATGTGTTACAGTCTTGGTTGACATTGGGGCAACCTACAATTTCATTGACTTAGCTTTGGTGGCTAGAAAAGGCATTCCTACAAAAGACATTGAGAAATTTAGTGTTGTGGTAGTTGATGTTTATAGTATGATTTATACACAAAGGGTTTCACGATTGGATGCGACATTGAGAAAATACACCTTGACAGATGACTTCTATGTAGTTGAATTGGTAGACACAAATGTAGTCTTGGGTGTTTAGTGGCTTTACTCGGGAACAAATTTTGTCAACTACCAAGCCATGGAGTTGGAGTTTAGGGAAGTGGATGGTAAAAAGTTGGTTTTGAGGGGCATGTCCAATGGTGCTCCTAGGATTGTCTCAACCAAGAATATGGTGGGCATATTAAGGCATGGAGATGTAGCATGCACAACAAAGTGTTTGACTACTACTATGAAACCTTCAGACAACAACCAACAATATCATGTAGACATCTAGTCATTGTTGAGAAAACATGCCTGAGTTTTTGGAGAGATACCTCTAAGGAGACCTCCTAACAGAGGCTTTGAGCATACCATTGAGTTAGGAGAGGGGGAAAACCCTGTGATCACCACTCCATACTGACACCCAAATAATTTTAAGGATGATATAGAAAATGTGATAAAACAATTGTTGGAGATGGGACATATCAAGCCTAGTTGCAACCCATTCGCTTCATTAGTGGTTTTGGTTAATAAAAATGATGGTAGTATGAGGATGTGCATTTATTATTGGTCCTTTAATAATAATACCATTAAAAATAGGTATCCATTTCACACGATCAATGAGTTATTAGATGAGTTGCATAAGGCGATGTAATTTTCAAAGATTGATCTTCAATCAGACTATCATTATACCAGGGTCAAAGAGTAATATCTACACAAGACTACTTTTAGGTGTCATTATGGGCACTATGATTTTTTGGTCATGCTATTTGGGTTGACCAATGCATCTGCAAATTTCTAGTCGTGCATGAACCATATCTTCAACAAGAAGTTGCATAAGTTCTTTTTGGTGTTCTTTGATGACCTACTTATTTACAAGAGGACGTGGGAGGACCACTTGAGGCATTTGGAGGAGATAATGGGTATTATGGGAGAGTAGTTGTTATATTCCAAGGCATCAAAGTGTGAGTTTGACAAGACATTTATTCTTTACTTGGGTCATGTGATCAGTGCACAGGGAGTACATGTACATCAGGAGAAGATCCAGGCTATATTAGATTGGCCAACTCCTAGGTCCCTTACAGAGTTGTGGGGATTCTTTGGATTATGCAACTACTACACATACTTTGTTAAGGGATTTTCATAGTTGGGTGCACCGTTGACATATATTATGAATAAAGGGGCATTTGGGTGGACAGAGGCATCTTAACATGCATTTGACATGCTCAAGGAGGTGATGAGCACTTGTCCAGTATTCACACTTATTGATTTCACTCAACCCTTTTTCTTGAGTGCGATGCTTTAAGTGAAGGTATAGGGTTTGTCTTGATGTAGAATAGAAACATGATAAACTTTGAGAATAGGAAACTTAGGCAACCAGAGAGGCTCTATTCCATCTATGATAAGGATATGCTCACCATTATGTGTGCTTTGGTGAAGTCCAAACAATATTTTTTATGTGTTTGATTTGTTGTTAGGACTGACCACAACAGCTTGTGGTATTTCCTGGAACAAAAGGACCTAAACGAGAGGTAGTAGAAATGGGTAAGAAAGATACAAGCCTATGATTTTGACATCGAGTATGTGAAGGGAAAGAAAAATATTGTTGTTGATTCCCTTTCCAGGAAACCGATAGTATGTTCCCTCATGGATATTTCAACTGATTTGAAATCACAACTTCTGGTGGAATTTTCCAAAAAATAATTTTCTTATGATTTGATGGATGGTCACATTCAAGATGATAGGTACAGAGTGGTGGATGATATTATTTTCTACAAGGAAATAATATACCTAGTTCCCAAGTCCACACTCAAGAAGAATATTTTTAGGGCTACTCATGACACGCCATGGGTAGGACGCCCTGGTTACTTCAAGACCTATAGGCAGATACGAGAGAGGTTCTCATGGAAGGGACTCAAGGACGATGTGTTTCGGCATGTGAGGGAGAGTATCACTTATCAACGGAACAAGTTAGAGCATGCTCATCTGACAGGATTATTACAGCCTCTACCCATTCCAGAGCCAAAATGGGAGAGTCTGTCGATGGATTTTATCACAAGGCTACCGAAGGTGTAGATAAGGGGTTGCATATATGTAGTGGTTGATTAGTTGACCCAAGTTCACACACTTCTTTGTGACTCCGTCAGAGTACAAGGAAACAAAGGTGGGATTTTATTTTTTAGGGAGGTGTTTAGACTCCATGGGATGCCTAGGTACATTGTTAGTGATCATGATATTAAGTTTCTTACTGCATTTTGGCAGTAGCTATTCAGATTGGACAACACAGAGTTAACTCTTAGTACTAATTATCACCTTGAAACGGATTTCCAAACAGAGATTAGGAATAAATGGGTTGATGGGTATCTGTGTAACTATGTGTGGGGACAACATAGGGCTTGGATTAAGTGGTTGCATATGAGAGAGAATTGTTATAACACCACTTACCATATGTCAATTGGTATGAACCCATTCTGAGCATTGTATGGCTATGATGCTCCTTCATTTGTGGATTTGACGTTTGGGGACAGCAGGGCTCCCAAATTCTAGGATTGGATATAAGAGAACCAGGAAATCCTTAAGGTTCTTAAGGAAAAATTGCAGAAAACCCAGAACCAACCTAATATGTATGCAGACAGGAACAGGGTTGAGCGCAGTTGTGAGGTAGGAGACTTGGTATTCCTGAGATTGTATCCATACAAACAGTCTTTATTGAATAAAAGTGTTGCAAAAAAGTTGAAACCCCTCTTTTTATGGTCCATACAGGTTAATGATGAGAGTTGGGGAAGTAGCTTATGAGCTTGAGCTTCCAGAGAGGAGAAAGATTCACAATGTTTTTCATGTGTCATTCCTTAAGAAGGTTGTAGGACAATAGGTCACTACTTTAGTAGAGTTACCCCCACTGGATGAGAAGGGGAAGTTGGTATTGATTGTTGAGGAGGTTTTAGATGTCAGGGAGAGGATACTGAGGAGTAGAGAGTGCCTTATCCAATGGAGAGACTTGCCATTTGAGGATGCTACATGGGAACGAGATCAGATTTTCTAGCACCCTAGTTTGTGATTGCTTGAGGACAAACAATCTCAAGAAGGGAGGACTATAATGTCCATTTCCAAGTGATCACTAAGGGAGGATGACTTAGTAGCCTATTTGATTCTAGTAGGCTATAGTCGATAAAAAACAAAATTAATGGATTAATTATTTAATCTCATATGGAGGAAAAATCAAGATTATAAAGTGACACTGGGTAATTAAATTAAAAAGGTGTTAAAAGTGACTTGGAGAAAAATATGAAGAAAACCTTATAAAGTCACTTAATTAATTTAATTGAGCGGGAAATGGAAAAAGGAAGGACAAAAGAGAAAGAGAGTTCATTCTCTATGATTCTTGATCATTTTTACTAAAATCAATTTGGAGAGAGCTCTTGTGGCTTGTGAGGGTTTTGAAGAGAAACCCTTGTTGAGAATTGGTTTCGGTGGTGAAATATTCCACCCTAGATGATTAGTATGGAAGATCATTCAGATTTTCCACTTGCATCCATTGTTGAGGAATTCAATTTATCTATTGCAGTAGTTCGGGAGATTTGTGGAGGTATGCAAAAATGGATAGCTTTCTTCTTGACACCAACTTTTCTAGATGTCATTCTGACCCTAATGTTTATACCAAGAAAGACGTAGTAATCCATTTCCGTATACTCGTTCTTTATGTTGATGACCTTATCCTCACTAGTAATGATCCTAAACTATTAACCCATGTGAAATCCATCCTTAAGAAGAAATTTTAAATGACAGACTTAAACTATTTACATTGTTTCCTTGGCATCCAATTATTGCAAGCCAAGGAAGGAACTTTTATTTCCCAACCTAAGTATGCCTATGAACTTCTTTGCCACTTTCACATTGAAGATTCTAAACCAACCCATTCTCACTTGCAATCTAGAGTCAAAATTGTTTCCTTGTGTACTACTCTTGAAGTCGATGCCACTTTGTATCATCAATTAGTCGATAGCCTTCTGTATTTGATTCATAGCCATCCTGATATTTCCTTTTTTGTTGGTATTGTTTCCAAATATATGAAAACACCCCATGAGAGCCATTTGAATGAAACATAAAGGATACATTGGTATATCTGAGGTACAGTTTAGTTTGGGATACATTACAATTCAAGGGGATACCTTTGTTGGTTGTGTTATCCCCCATTTCTAGGGATAACTAAGGAGATGATGCTTGATGACCTTAGGTTGCAAACATGAAGTACTGAGAGGCATCCCAACACGAATAGCCCTTCGTTAAACATACATCACCATTCGATCAATGGAAACAACATTCACCACACCTAGCTTGGATCACATAGGACAACATGTCTTGCTCCATGAGGTAACAAGTCTGGTATTGTGGTAAGTGTCATTATAATAATTCAAGCATTTGAACATGTTGCAAAGGATCCTTTCTTTATTTTAAAAACATTTTCTTGGAAATTATTATTTTTTCCCTATTTCACCTTAGTGAGTGTCATGGTTTCCTAGTAAGTGGCCACCCTTTGGGAAAGGGTTTCTATTGGGGGGTCTCCTTGAAGGGTCATCATACCATTCATGCTCATACTTGCCACCTTCCATCACTTTTTCATTTATGTCTCCCAACCTTTTAGGTTTTTGGGCTTATTGACCCAAGAAGGGCATGTACCTCATTTCATGGGAAGAAGGGGCCATTAGTCTCGGAGGTGCCCTATCAAGAACATCATGCAATAAAGGCTATCCCTGGGATCTTGAGAGAAATGAAATTCTTCTCAAAAAATAAAAGTAAGGGACCCATAAAATAAATAATTAATCAATTGCTTAAAATTTCCAAGGTCAAGCATTTGCAGGCTATGTATTTCCTTTTTAGTGTCCCTTATTGTCTTTAACTTGGAAATGCATGCAAACTAAGGTAGAGCGTATGTGCGCTATGCATTTCTTTTTTAGTTCCCCTTATTGTATTCAACTTAGTGACATGTGTAAAGTAAATGGATAATAAAGGGTTTGAAAAAAATATGCCTTAAAAAAATAAAAGGAGAAAAGAGATTTGGCCAGCCCTCAACAAAGGCACCCATAAATGAGACAATATGATCCCTTGTATGTCATGAAACCACATACCTAAAATTGTAACCCCATACACTTCATATTCACTACATAGCATAGAGAGTTTTCTCCTTGGAAAATTCCTCTACTTTAAGAATTGGTTTACCCAATAGGGCACTATGACACCCATCCCATATCTAAATTTGGCAAGTTGTATAAGGTATTTGAGCATTTGTTTATATTGAAAATGGGGTATTTGATTCACATTTTTGGGTGGTTATTTTATTATATATGGCTTACTTGGCATGATATTGTTACTTGTGGAACCTTGCAAGGCATACTTGTTTATCTTTGCAGGTCCTTGACAGGTGAAAGCTTGAGCATGAAGGCACAAAGTCACTGTGACCTTCAGTTGGGGAATGAATCCCACAGGTTGGATGATGTGCCCCCTATCTTTTGGATATTTTGGAAGAGGGACATTTCCTTTGGAGGCACTTGATTATCCATTGGAGGTGACTCGCTATCCCTCTTAGCCCCAACGTTTTCCTTTGGAGGCACTTGATTATGCATTGGAGGTGACTCGATATCCCTCTTAGCCCCAACGTTTTCCTTTGGAGGCCTTATCCTTCTCTTATGGGGCATGACATCACACTTGGAGGGATAGGGTTTGTTGGTGTTGGATGTTTTGATGATTAATTGGCACTTTTGAATGGAGGAAGACTCTTTCACCTTGAATATATGGCCTTTGGAGGCCGAATGTCTCCCTCAAATATCTTAGTGACTTGCTCATTATGTCAAAACGTCACCCCTAGAGGGCACGATGTCATCATTTAGAGCTTGTTTCTTTTGTGAATTTTAATTTTAATTTGTAAAGGGGAAAGTTAAGGAGGCCGGCCTCCCTAATTTGTGTTTTACCCTAAGTTAAGTGGACAAATTAGTTTACAAGGTCATGTAAAATAATACCTTGTCACTTTCAATTTGAAATAACACACTTGAGAATTACATATCTATTGGCTGAAATTTTTGCCCCTCTTGGGAAAATCACACTTTCTCTCTCTTATGTTGTTTTGGATGCTAGTAATTGTCTCTTGTGGAAGAAGTGGTGCACTTTCTCTCTTGGATTTTTGTTCTTGCTTTGTGGTGGAATATACTTGGTAGAAAAGGGTTTATTTTGCTATCTCTTGAAATTGGTAAGGATTTTTCTGTATATTTTTGTTGTATCCTCTTGTTTCATGTTTGTTCTTGTCTAAACCCTTGGAGGAGTATACATGCATGAACCCTCCACTAAGTATACCACATTCTTCTTGGATAAGTTACTTAACAAAGGTTGCTAGGAGGAGTAAAAGGGCTTACACCCTCCTAGATTTACCTTGCTAGTTTTGTTTGCCCTAGGGAGTAAAAAGGCTTACACCCCTAGGGACATAACACAACTAACCCATATAAAAAGAGACCCCATAACTCAATTGATAATGCACTAATATGAAAAATAGAGTTTTTGCAATTGTCTAAATTGGAAGTTGTTTTTCATGCTATAAGTTTGTTTGAGTCTCTAAGGCGTCTTCTTTAGCCAATTGATTTTCTTGTTGTTATAAATTAATTTCTACAACCATTAGGTATTTTTCAAACTTACTCTTTCATCATCTTTTATCACTCTTTTTACCACTGAAAATTGCAAGTAATTAGTGCTAATTATTCTCCTTGTCAAGGGCTTTCATTTGAGTATCTTGCTTGTGAATTTCAGTGGCTAGAACTTGTTGTTGTAGCAAAATTTTTCTACAGCCACAAGGATTCCCTAATATATTTCTGATAACATATTTTTTCAACCCTATTTAGCCATCAAAACATCTGTTCAAATATTGGGATATTATCTACATGTTTAGGGCTTGATTACCCAATAATTATTTGATATTTTGGATGGTAAATTTTGCAGCTAGTGACATGTTTATTTTCTGATCTATATATTTACATACTTCTGCAATTTGGAACAGCAATATTATATTGTTGATTATCATTTTATTTAAGGCTTGGTTTATGATCATTTGTCTTGTTCCGGGCAGGGATGACATTGTTTTGCAGGTACAAAACACTTGGCAACCTTCCCCTCCTTCACAAGACTCTTTTCCAAGCCATTCTTCATCTCCAAGCTTGACCTATAGGGGTCTCACTCATCATCATATCACTTTTCATCTCAATCTCCATAAGGTCATGGGGATTCCCCCTTTGTGGTGATTTTATCATCACTAAATTGAGGGGAGTGTCTATCTAAGGTGATAGTGGCTATGTACTCCCATAGTTGTCACACTTCTATGGGTCAGGTTGAGATTTTCCCTACCTACAAATTGTGTGATAACATTTTGGCGTTGTTGTCAGGGAGGATTTTGATTCCTCTTTCTATCTCTAATGAAAATTTGGCAATATTTGATCCCAAATCATTTACCCATAGCTTTTCTAGTGACACCAGTGGAGGGAAGTTCCCTTACCATTCTTGATGAGCTTCTCAAAAGGCCCATCTAGCGACTCCATCATGACATGAGCCTAAGGGAGGGACTATCCTAGCCCTTCACCTGTACCTAAATGTCCTATATATGGACCTAAGCATCATAAACCTTTACGTATGCCTCAAATTCCTTCGTCTTCACCCACATCTTGTGTTTGTCCACCTTCGTCCATCTCTTCCTCAACCACACCTGCCATTGTGAGGGAATTCCATGTACCTTGGGAAAAAATGTGTATAAGCCATTGGATATCAAAAGAATCCTCGAATCACCCCATAAAATCCAAAAGAGTTTTAAAGAATGGATTCCCACCTTCTCTGGTGATGACCCTACCTTTGTCCAACAACATTTGGACACCTTTGCGGGCGTTCTCCACTGATATGATCAATATGAAGACGTGAAGATGAAACATTTTTACTTATATCTGATAGGAAAGGCCAAAGATGGTATGATAGTATCACACCGGGGGAAATTTCCACTTGGGATATTTTCCAGAGTCTTTTCATCAAAATATTCGCAAAGAAGGAGGATTTGGTATCCCTTTATGATCAATTCTATCACTGTAGAAGAGAACCAAGTGAGGATATCAGGGATTTCAATGATAGGTTTAATACCCTTGTGAAGAGTTGATGGGTGTTCTATATGCACTAAAAAGACACTAAAAACCCTCAATTAAATTGTCAACCCAGGGCAAGTAAACTTAGAGTTGTAGCAAAATATATGCCAAAGGTAGAAGCACTGGTAGTAGTATAGTCTAACTAAAGAAGCGGCTATATAAGGCTAATATATTCAAGCAAAGCTAACTAATGAGAAAACCCTACTAAGCAACTTGAAACTATATAACCTAAGTACTTTTGGACCAAGGATCGATGGATAGTTCTAAGAAAAACAAGTGAAAACCCTATTTAAAGCAAACTGGTTCATGACAATAAGCAAAATAAACTATTAAGCATAACAATAAGCAAATAGCAAAAACAAACTACTTTAACTTGCCTGCCTAAATTCAATGAGCAACTACCCTATGAAAGAAAGTAAATAAACAATCAAGCAACTAGTCTATTAAAGCAAGTAAACAAGTAAGCAAAACAACTAACTAACCTATTAAAGCAAGTAAACCAGTAAACCAAACAACTAACTAACCTATTAAAGCAAGTAAACAACTAACTACTCTAAGATAACTTCTACTGCAAGTAAATTAAAACTTTTCATTGAACAACTATCTAACCTAAGAGGCAAGTGAATTGTATTCTTAATACAAACTTCAAACTATTTCTAATTCATAAAAGGAAATCTATTTAATTGAAAGAAAGTAGAACTATCAACTAACTTTTAATCTATGATAAACAAACTTCTTTTTAACCTATCAAAGCAAAATACTATCTACCCTACAACAACAATAAAAATATCTACGAAAGAAAGAAACTATATCTTTTGATCTACGAAAGCATGAAACTATATCTTCTGATCTATGAAAGAAGGAAACTATCTTTTAACCTATGACAACTCAAATATAGTGTTGGTGGTTGTGTGAATGTCTCCGGTGTCTGATAATATCTCGATGGCACTTGAAAACAAAGGACAATTCAAACAGTATAATCTCAACACTGATATCAATAGCAAAGTGAAAGGTGTGGATTAAACAATACAATGAGAATTTAGCCATTACGAAAACAATGTTAATTACCCTGCATATTCATGGAATTATTAACCATCAACAATATAACGAGATTATAATTGTACTTCTATGCTATATAAACAAACTTCATAATTAAATTCAATCATTAACTAAGAATTGTAATTTCAATCTAATTCTATGAAAGAAAGTACATAAAATGAAACTATGTTATATCTATTCTAACAATTCAAGCTGCAATAAGGAAAATTCTTAAGAACATAAATTAAAACATGACATATAAAAAGTAAACTGACAACTACATTAACCAACAACTAATTAAACAAGATCTACATAAAAATGAAATAAACAATCTATAACTAAAGACTGAAACTAATCCTATCCATCCATCAAATCCTTGTTAAATAAAACTCAAATTAAAACCTACTCTATTTAAAACTTTGTTTTAAATTTAATTCTAAAATCATAAATAAAACATAATCTAATATCTAATTGCACACGGGGTTAGTATATGAATTTGCAAATTTGTTCCTAACTACAATATCAACGCATGCTAACACAATCCTGCAAAAGAGAATTAAAATAATAATGCATGTACAGGAAATAAAAAGAGACAACTAAACTATAAAATACATAAATAACCTAAAGAACAGTTACCAGACTGCTGGTGCCCCCCCAGCAATTCATGGTCACTTCTCAAATGCACACCATGAGCTTAGCAAAACGATTTCACCATTAAAACTTGAAAAATGCAGTCTTATACAATTATGGCAATTGAAAAATGAAAAAATAGAGGAAAACGTTTTTATCTCTATCCTCTACTTTGTCTACTTCTCCTTAGCTATTGTATGACCATCAAGGTGGTATTTATAAGATTTACAGACCACGTGGTCGACCACAAGAGGGTTGAACCACTTCTAAAAACGACAAATTACATTAATGGTGCCCTAACTGCCGAAATAGAGCGAGCCAATAATTGCCCTGCTCAACAACCTAAACTGAGTTGTCAAGATTTCAATAGCTAGAGGGGATAAGCACGAGAAAATCCCATGTTCTTGATTCGCCCACCACTAGCCGCCAAATCACCCACCATTTTTGTGCAAGACGCAGTGCTGGACGAAGTGCTAGACCGAGTACCAGATGGAGAATTGAAAACCATGAACTTCTCTTAACTCATTCAGAATTTCAGGAAATGGCCTATGTGGGACCTAATTGAGCATATTACGCACAAAACCCATGTGCTGGATTTTTCAGATTCCACTTCATGCTCCTACAATTTAAGATTTAATTTAGCTGTCTATAATTGTGTCGGATGGAGTACCAGAAGCAAAAACATGATGCGATTTTGCTCTGTAACACCAAAAAAAGAGAATTAGATTCTTGGAAACATAAAAACATAATGAATTATACTCAATATTGACATAAAACATGAATTATGCATACCTGGTGTAGGTCATAGTGTTTTGGCACAAAATTCTTCAAAAATCTTCTCCAAAACATGAAAAACACATATATACATTCGTCAAAAGTATCTAATTACTGTCATAAAACCGATCATATTTCAGGCCCAACAAGAGTTTTCCTTAGAGTCTCACACCCCCTAAGGATACCATTCTTTGAAGTTACATGAAAAATATAAATGATCCTTATGGCTCTTTGATAGGGAAAAATCATCCCACTACCCTGATGGAAGCCCAGGAGAGGGCATGCCAAATAGATGAAAATATGACTTCTTCTCATTATCACAATGATGGTTTCCCACAAGGCATTGTGTAGGCAAATCAGATGATTCATCTTGTCCATACCACACCTCCTATCAAGGTTCTATTTGTTACCATGACATATCTCGAAATGGAGGAAAGAAGAGATGATGGTGAAGCTTCTAATCACATCCTTAAATCCACAAAAAGAAAAATGGTACCATGTGATACTAAGAAATCTATGTCTATCACAAGGATAAAATTATACCTTGAAGAAGTTTTGGCAGAAAACAAGGCTGAAGAAGAGTTGTTGAGGTATGCCCAAATATTCCCCCCTCAAGTACACAAATCAAAAGAGGAAATTTCAATCAATTTCAGTCAATAAAGCAATGTTACAGAAAAGGAAGATCTCCATGTGATCATCCTTGTTGGGTGAATCCGAAGTCACCCTCCTTTTCTTGTTACCTTGAACATAAATCATCTATCTTTCCACAACTCCTCTTTGAACTTTGAGGATACCGTGAATGTCATGACAATGCATTCTATCAAAGAACTCGGATTAAGGATAATAGGTCCTTACAAGAACATATGTAACATGGATTCAAAAAAAAATTTGGTATGTAGGATTATTGAAGATTTGGAAGCAAGTCTTGAAAAGTTCCCAAATGTGTCTTTCTTGATAGATGTCGTAGCCATTGATGTTCCAAAGTCATGGGGCCTATTGCTGTTGAGGGATTGGGTAAGTGAAATGAGAGGGAGTGTTCACTATAACTATTCTTATATCATCATCCCAAATCCCAAAGGGGATCCTGTTGTCTTGTACCCTAAGGCCCCCGTCAAAGAATAAAGTGAGAACTATAATAGTTTGTCACATCAAATCCATGTTGTTAGCAAAGAGATTGACTGTATGCACATCTTATCAAACTCTTTGTTTCGAGACAAAGAGAAAAATATCAGGTGTTTGGATTTAGCATTTGATGGGGCACATTCAAGCGTAGGTTTGGGGGCTGGAATAGTCTTAATTTCTCCAGACAAAGGAGTTACTTGTTTCTCATATAAGATGGAGTTTGATTGCACTAATAATATTTCCGAGTATCAAGCTCTTGTCTTAGGTTTGAACCTTGCCATCGATATGAATATTAGATATTTACATGTAAAAGGAGATTCATATTTGATCGTTTCCCAAGTTAAGAGAAATTTTTCCGCCAAGAAACCAAGGCTAAGGAAATATAAGGATGTTGTTTGGGATGCTATAAAAAGTTTCGAGGAATTTTCAATCGAATCCATCCCTAGAGAGGAAAATTCCATGACAGATGCTTTTTCTATTTCCTCTTCCACCCTACAACCCTGTGAGGAAATTGTCCCTTACAAGGTGGAGGTAAAATTCAGGCCTTCAACCTCGAACATCTTAGAACATTGGCAAGTTTTTGATGACGAAAAATCAGATATTGCGGTTCCTCCAAAATGAAGGTGAGTTTTCAGAAACTCATATAAACTTATTAAATGAAAAATGGGACATCAAGGTCATAGGATTTCCCCAAGATTCCTTTCCAAGAGGATTGGCTCCCCTAGAAAGGATGTTTGATTAGAATGACATGTATAAATGTAAACATGCTAATGGGTTAGAAGATGACATTATAGAATTTAATATCCGCATTGATGCCTCTCCCAAACTAGTGAATATGAGAAAAGGAACAACCCCTGCTGAAAGGAAACAATTCTTATCCCTCATCAGAGAATTCGAGGATGTCTTTTCTTGGTCATATGGGGTTTTGAAAACTTACCGCAGAAATGTCATACAACATTCTATCCCTCTAAAAGAGGGTGAATTTTTTTTTAGACAAAAACTGAGGTAGATCAACCCTAATATTTTTCCCCAAGTTCAGAAGGAGTTGCAAAAAATGGTGGAAGAAGGGATAATTGAACCTATCGGATACTCATCTTGGGTATCCAACCTTGTGGTCATCTAAAAGAAGACTAGTGACATCAAGTTGTGTGTTGAGTTTAGTAATTTTAATCAAGCATCGCTCAAAGATAATTACCCTTTACCAAACATGGAGCATCTCCTACAAAGGGTTACAAGAGAATATATGATATCTATGCTTGATGGTTTCTTAGGATATAACCAAGTGTTAGTAAGAGAGGAGGATCAACTCAAGATTGCTTTCACTACCCCATGGGGAACCTATAAGTATTTACGTATGCCTTTCGAACTAACTAATGTTGGCTCCACTTTTCAACGTGCCATGGACTACGCTTTCAGGGGATCTAGTAGGAAAAATTCTGGATATTTACCAAGATGATCTGACTTCCATTTCCAAGAAAAGAACTCAACACATTCACCTCATGCGAGCAATCTTTGAGATATGTAGAGAGTATGGTGTCTCTCTCAACCCCAAAAAATCAATTTTTGGGGTAGATAAGGGAAATTTGTTGGGACATGTCATCTCCAGGGATGGAATTTCGATGGATCCTTCCAAAATTGAAGCTATTGAGAAGATTCCTTTCCCTAAGGATAAGAAATATTTACAATTGTTTTTTGAAAAAATTAATTTCATAAGAAGATCCATACCAAATTTCATTGAGATTGTCAAACCATTACATCGCTTGTTAAAAGGGGATGCTTCTTTCAAATGGGATGATAGTGGAAAAAGGGATTTTTTGTTGAGATTTGGGTTCCTTGGAAAGTGGTCCCCCTTGTGTTCGTGAGATTCTAAAAACATGAGAAAAGTACTTTGTACCTTGTACTATGTACTTTGTGTCTAATTTCTCTTTGACTTAGGAGATTTAAGTCAAAAGTGAAATTTGGTCATTTTAGCCTAAAGTGACAATCAATTCACAAAGTGGGTGAATTAATAAACATAAAGTGAAACTATGGAAACTTAAGTAAAGTGGGTTTTGGTTTGAGATTTAGTTGAGATGATATCAACCATTGATTAGGGATGAGATGAGATGATCCCATCCACCCATATTTTAGGTTTCCTTATGCTTCCTAAAGGAGGGCGCAAGGGGCAAAGGAGAGCTCATTCACTTGTATGCTCACTTGAGGAGAAGTAGGAGGAGCAAGAGGATGATAATGGCTTCATATGTTGAGGCTATCTTGGGGACTCCCTTCCATGGAGATAACTAGTAGGCTTTGGGTCTCAACTATTTAGTGGGGAGCTTCTAGTTCTGAGGAGGGCGCACTTGAGGAGGAGGGAACATCATCAATGGGGAGGAATTACACCTGTCAGATTGCAGTGAGGTCTATTTCAGAGGGAGGCTACTCATTAGTATCAGAGTATTGTGGAGGGGTTTCTATATCAGAGCTTCCAGTTGGCATCTACAACAAATTCAATGGATTTGGGAGCATTTATGAGGGGCACACCATGCTAGGGCGCACTTTCTTGGTTTGGACTTGTATTTCAGCTTGATACAAGCTGCTATTGTAACAAGTTCATCTATATTTTGTAATTGTTGTATTCCACCATCTATTCTCCTCATTTATAGACATATATTCCAAACTAGTTTTCCCTAGGGGGGTTTTATCTAGGGTCATGTTGACCAAAAATACCTGTGTCAATTTTATGCATGCTTAGAAGTGTAGATAAGCATTTTAAATTTAAAGATCTAGAGGTAGTGTTATTTTTTTTATGTATATTTCATGTGCTAACATAGAGTAAAGAAAACACTTGCAAGGGCACTTAACCATCAAATATTGAGAAGAAATTTTGGTGACTGTTTGTTGTCCTAAGACAACAAGAAAAGACAACCACACAGTTGAAACTTAGAGCCACACTAAGGTCAAGGATAGACCTTAGTTGGCAGCCTCATAGGACCTTAGAAAATTTTCATGGTATCAAAGCCAATGGTGGCTTAGACTTGCTAATTTTAAAGAATTTTTGTGGGCAGTTTTGTGAGGTTTATATCAGATCTGTTGGTTGTTTTTGGACAGCAAGTTTACAGTCCAAAACAATGAGTAAAATTTAGATATGAAACCTCTCATTTAGTGCCAGTTGGAAAGTTCAGGGAATATTTTGGACAACTTGTTCATAGAGTTTGTGGATAGCTTGTGGGCAGATTTGTTGGGATGATTTTTGACACTTGTGGACAACCTCTTTTCACACCTGCGTGGACATGAGTGAGGTTGTAGTTTACGACCTCTTTTCACACCTATTTTCTAGGAGTGAGGTCAGTGTTCACTTGCCTCTTTTCACACCTGTGTTAAAAAGAGTGAGGCAACATTCCTTTGCACTTGGAGCATCAGAGTGAGCTCAGTTTGGCAGACATGTCATCATCTTAGATGCATGTGGAGGACAGACTATCTGGGGCTAGAAATTGGTCACCTTAGAAGAAGAGGATCGTCTTTGTCTTAGAGGATATCAAACTATGGGATATAGTTGAGGCGCATGTTCCCATTATTCCTATTACTACCCCAATCTTGTTGGCAGATTTTAGGAAGAGGAACAACAAGGCAAAGAGGACCATTTGTGATGCAGTACGAGATCATATTATTCCCCACTTGACTGGGAATACATATGCATATGATATGTGGGCATCTCTATGAAAGTTGTATGAGATCTCTAATGAGAACCAGAATTTGGTTCTTCATGATCAATTGATGGGCATTCACATGCTCGAGGATGAGTCAGTTACTTATTTCCTTGGTAGATACACCCAGATCAGAGATGAGATTGGAGCTATCGGAGAGGTGGTGAACCCCAAATCTATGGTGAGGAAAACTTTGAACAAATTTACTAAACCTTGGGGTCCGTTTGTTCATGACATTGTTGCTAGGGAGGTTATTCCTACATGGGAGAGGATGTGGGATGAATTCGTCTAGGAGGAGACTAGAGTAGTGGCAGAGGCTTCTAGACAACAACAACAACAACAACAGTCAGTTCCTGGTGATGATGGCCTTTCTCTTTGGACAAAGGGCAAGAAGAAGATCGGTCAGGGAGGTCGACAGGGTCCCAAGTTTGGGGCCCCACCATAGGGAGGAGAGAGAAGCAATAGTGGGAAGAAGAGAGACATGAGCATAATGAGATTCTTTGCTTGTGGAGAGATGGGTCACTATGCAAGACAATGTCCCAAGGAGAAGAAGAAGCAGCAGGATGGGTTGGCAATGAAAATAGAGGATATAAAGTTCAGTGAGAAGTTTGCGAGAGAGTGTGCATTCATGACTACTTTGTCTGTTGTTACACCATCCAACATTAGATGGGGAGACAGAGTTGAGGAGGACCGACTGACTCATAGTAGTGATTCAGAGGGAGATCAGACTCTATTTCCTTGGACACCATCATCAGAGTGGGTGGGTGGTCCACCCAGTATAGCTTTAGTTTCAAAGTCTCCGAGTAGACAGAGAGTTGGTACTACAGCTTCAGAGCATTAGAGATTGATGAGGAGGATCGACAGGGCACCATGGAGGCTTGAGCCTCACTTGGCTACAGAGACAGGTAGATCAAGTTCTGGATCCACTTCAGGTGGAAGTCACTTGGCGAGAGGCCAAGTTGATGACTCTTGGTGAGATACCAAGAGGGGGAGACTCTTGGTGAGGTGCCAAGAGAGTGAATCTTGGTGAGATGCCAAGAGTAGTGACCATTGGCGAGATGCCAGGAGGTGAAAATCCTTGGTGGGAGACCAAGGTGTAGATCTTTGGTTTTATGTCGAGATCTAGGTGATATTGGATATGTGGAGAGCCAGTTCCATTTATAGATCATGCAGATTGAGAATATCTGTGACAGATACTACTTTCACTGATCAGGGTACAACCATACTCACCGAGTATATGCCAGGAGGAAACCATGTCCACTATAGGGATGAGATTGGTGGTGACAATAACTTTCCTCAGTAAGAGGGAGTGTTGAGATTTGGGTACCTTGGAAATTGGCCCCCCTTGTATTTGTGAACTTCTAAACAGATGAGGGAATTACTTTTTACCTTTTACTATGTACTTTGTGTCTAATTTCACTTTGACTCAGGAGATTTAAGTCAAAAGTGAAATTTGGTCAGTTTAGCCTAAAGTGACAATTAATTCACAAAGTGGGTGAATTAATAGACATAAAGTGAAACTATGGAAACTTAAGTAAAGTGG
>JZKD02S0158682.1:194537-218104 GCA_000966675.3 Picea glauca
CCCCCCCTCTCAGTAATCCAACATGGCATGCATCCTCCCCTTTAAACCTATCACCTTCCACTTGTCCGCTATGAAAATTCAAAGAACATCTCCCTAGGTTTTCAAAAAATAACACAGTCACTACAAATGAACACTCGGTGGCATTCTCTAATTCTTGTCACAATATAGGAGCTAATGACAATGATACTTGTATGTGCCTGTTTGTCAACTCTCTCTAAGGGAAAGCAACGAAATATTTCATCGATCTCCCTCCCAATATTTTTTCCACTTGGGAAGAGTTAGTTTACTGGTTCAAATATACTTATGGGCAATCTAAGAGCCCAACTAAGCAATTACGGGAATACAATAACATTGCATACAAATATGGTGAGACTATCAAGTCTTTCAACCTACGTTTCATCAAGTTGTATAATCAAATTCCTGAACTTATTCACCCCCAGAACCAAGCCACTTTTATGAATTACTATAATGCTCTACCTTCTCCTTATCGTCATAGGCTTAAAGAAAAAGCTATTGACAATCTTGGTTCCTCTCTTCATACTTTTCTGGAGTATGAAGAAAATTAAAAAGAACAGGTCTTCCCAAGGGAGACTCAATTAAACAAACGGACATGTCTACCCTCTTACAACTTTTACAGGATATGAATAACTGAATGATAACATACGAGCGGAAGGGAAATATCCCTTCACTTACTCTTGGGACCTCATCTTCTTCTTCACCATATTCTAGGAATCCCAATAAAAATAACTTTCAACCCAAAGCCATCATGCCTCGCAATTGGTGTAAATTTTGCGAGGAACATCATGAGGAAAGTACTTGTGAGGTAAATAAGAGTTCCAGAGATAAAATATTTGGCAAAATGCCTAAAACTATCATTGTTGTTCTAGATTGGGTAGAACCAGAGGATGTCATGATCATAAACACTAGGAATAAATCGTATGCTTTAAAAGGAAAATATGACCCCCCTCGTACTTCTTCTAGCCTAAGATCATCTTCACAAGCTACTATTGAACAAGATACCAAGACTCTTGATAGTGAAGGAACTCCCTCCCCTCTTCCCTCTTCAAAATATAACATTCTCAACCAATTGGATAGTATCAAGGCCGATGCTACTCTTCTGGACATGGTTCCCATCCCTGAGCAACAAAAGCATCTAAAAAATTGCATGGAAGGAAAAAATTCCACCATATCCAATCTCTCTGAAGAGGTAAAAGAATAGGATTATAGTGTAAATAAAGTAGGTGTAAATAGCTTTAGACATCCTGCAAAAAATACCCATTTTTTATTTTTGTAAATATTATGGATAAAATAACCCATTGTTGCCTAATTGATGACGATTCGGGCCCAAGCGTAATGTCAAAAATTATTATGGAAGAGAAAGGCTTGTCTTGTACCAATGAAAATTCTAGAAGCATGCTCTCATATAATAGTCTATAATAGTTGACTATGGGCAAAATCAAAGACGTGACTTTGGTTTTGTGTGCACATCCTGAAATCAGGACAACCCTTAATATCCAGGTAATTGACATGCTAGTAAGTAATTATTTCATCATCTTAGGAAGAGACTAACAAGCCTTGATAGGTGGATATATTTCACTTGACGAGACACACTTATCCATTCCTCATAATGGAAATAATAGCATATTCTTAAGAGAAGGAAGAATCTCACTGTACATAGAAAGTATTCCACAACCTAATGTAAACTATGTCGAGGAGGATTTAGGAGTGTACTCCATCTTTGGGGATGAAGATAACACTAACCCGGATTAGATTGATTTGGAGGATGGCATGTGGCATATGAACTTTGATGGTTCATGCTCCAACTAAGGTAATGGAGCTGGAATTATCTTGTACTCACCTGTAGATAAAGGTCACAACTTTTCCTATAGGTTATAATTTGCTTGCACAAACAACATCACCGAATTTGAAGCATTATTGATAGGAATTGAAAATTCCTATAATTTGGGTTGTGGAAACCTTACAGTTTTTGGGGACTCTGAGCTTGTTGTGAGCCTTGTACATAAAATATATTCTCCCAAAAACAAGTTAATGAAACGCCACACAAAAATTATTTGGTTTCTTATCTCAAACTTATTATCATCTAACATCACTCATGTTAAAAGGGAATTGAATTCAATGGCTGACAAGTTAGCTATTTTTTCATCCTCTCCAACTCGACAACTTCTGCCACAAAGACCCGATTGTACTTTTCAATCTTTATATCGTCCTCATATCCCTTACTTAGAGATGCATGTGGAACTTGGTATGGGGACTAAGTACGTAGTGAAGGGATCTGGAACAATATTGTTCAAATCGAAGTCCGGAGGCACATTGAGAGTGAAAAATGTGATATGGGTGACATAAATCAAGAGTAGTGTGATCTCAGTCCTAGTGATTGGAAATAAGGGATTTGATGTAGCGTTCCAGGATGGAAAGGCACTGATCAAGCACAAAGGTTCTAGCTCAGACAAAGAATTTTTCTTTGGAGTTATAAAAAGTAACTTGTATAGGAAAAAGGGCCAGCCTATGTGAGAAATGGAAAACAACAGAGTGACAAAGAAAAAGGAGAATGTAGCTCCAAAGGTTGAGAATCTTAGAGGGATTCAACCTCCAAGTTCAGGTTGGAAAGAACATCCTTCCAAGTCTATCAAGAAGGAGTCATGGTACGAGATGGACATGCAGGATGCTCAGGACCAGGATGCTTCTAGGAGAATGTTTAGAGGCAGTGAGTCTTCAGAGATAGGTCAAATCATGATGGCATGGATAGATTATGTGTTAGGGGGAAAAACCAATCAGGTGGATTGGATAGCAAGCATGGTAGTAGATATGGTATCTAATATTGAGCCAACTCCAGGTGGGATAAGTACCTTCCTTGCTAAGAGGGTGTGTTTATGTTAGTGGTAGCATCAGACGGATACTTCCACATTAGCACGTGGAAGTTGTCAATAACCTTCTATCCTTGAGTGTAATTTAGTTAAAAGGAATTAATTAAAGTAAAATTATTTTTATTAGTGAGTTAAGTTATTTAAGGAAAGTGCTAAAAGTAATTAGCATGTAATCTAAGCATGTAAATATTAAGTGAGTGTGAGATGTAATCTCAACCGTGGATCACTTTGGAGATTAGATTTATATTATAACTCATGATTATAAAAGCAAAACTAGGGTGAAGGAGGAAGACACTTTGAGAGGAAGTCACTTTGGTGAGAGACAAAGGTTGAGGATAGCAAAGAAGGAATTTTTCTAGTGTGAGGAGTGTAGAATTAAAGAAGGATTTTTGCTTACACAAGAGTGAGGAGATCTCACATGTTGGGTGAAGATATTTCATCCAAGTGTTGATGCAGAGGGGGTTGGATCACAAAGGACCGTGATTCAATATATTGGATAGGTGGATAAGGACTTCCATACATATATCATATAGGTCAAGGAGAAGAGAGAGCAAAGGCAACCATGGGTGGGTTTCAAAGTATTGAAGCCATAGGAAAGGGGTATTGACATATGTAAGTGTCTATATGGTTTTTTCATACATCTAAGTGGGTCATAGTGGAGACACTCACTTACATATGCGATTCACAAGAAGGTAAATCACTTACACCTCAAAAAGCGTGTTGTTTAGGGGTCGTACGACATAACAGACTTGGTCAGGTTTGTCTATAGTTGTATTTCTCTTATTGGGCTATTTTTCTTGTTACGAGAGCCCTTATTTGACCTTAATAAAAGAATATTGGAACTGGTTTTCCCTATGAGGTTTTTTCCAGAGGTAGTTTACTCGAAAATATTGGTGTCCTATGTGAGATATTTTGGTTTCCTAGTTTATACTTTCATTGCATGTTTAGTTGATTACTCAGTTGTTCTTTTAGTAGATAAAGTGATTTTATTTTGAGCTAACTGTCAAGTGTTGAGTATAGTGGTAAAATATCAACATGGTATCAGAAAATACCAAGGGTTGATTGCAATAGATTTCAACAATCTGTCCTTATAGATGCTCGTCCTAAGAGAAATGAAATGCCTCTCCATTAAAAAATGAAGGACCTTTAAAAGAAAATAAATAAAAAAATGTCCCTCTTGATGGGGGAATGCATTGCAGTGTCTTTTAATTTCCAACGAATATGGCACTAAATGTGTTCTAAATTCAAGTGGTATTGCAGTGCTCTTTTATTTTCCATTGCACATATCACTCAATGTTCGGACCAGAAAAAATGAAAGGAGAATAAAGGTCTTGGAAAAATGTTGCATTGCAAATGAAGGGATGCAACACAGCCTCCATAAAGGCACCCATAAATGACACAAATGATCCCTTGATATGTCAGGAACCCCATGCCCAAAATTCCTATCCTCATCCACCTCATATTCATTACATGGCCTAGAGAGGGTCTTCTTGGGAAACCCTCCTTGAATTGGGGATTGGCCTACCCAATAGGGCACCATGACAACCCTCCCATACCTAAATTTGTAAAATTTTATAAGGTCTTTGAGCATTTGTTTAGTTTGAAAAGGGGGGATTTAATGCACATGTTGGGTGGTTCTTTTATTAAATGTGGCTTACTTGGTATGATACATGTGACTTGTGGAACCTTGGAGGGTATATTTTCTTGTCTTTGCAAGACCTTTCTGAGTGGAAGACTTTCATGAAGGGACTAATCCACTTGGACCTTCATAGGGGATTGAAATCCCATAGGGTGGATGATTTGCCCCACTCATTGGAAGACTAGGATGATGAATTTTGCACCTTGAGAGACGTCCCTAGCACATGATGAAGCCTCAAAACCATGAATATAGGGTGACATCACCTTCTTATTCCCTAACTTCCCGTCACACATTTGGGAGGACTTTTTTCCTTTTAGGTGCACTTGGTAGTGTTGTGGGCTTGAAGCCCCACTTTCTTGCTTGATATGGGGATGATGTGGCACCTTCCTAGCTTGATATCCTATCCTTTGGAGGCTTTTCTTCACACATGCCACCTTGGAGAGGAGTTTTAGGGGGCTTATGTCCCATCATTTTGTTATTTTTGGTCATTTTGTAGCCTATGTGGGCAAACGAACAAATTGATTTGCTAATGAAGCATTGTAACTTAGGTTTTAGCCTAAAATTATGGATTTAATTGTAAAGTGGACAAACTATGACTTGGGTTTCCTCATATAAATATGAGACAAGTCATTTTCATTTTCTCATAACTCATCACTTGATATTATCACTCTTGGATTGAAATTTTGGCCCTCTTGGGCAATTCACTATCTCTCTTTTCTTATCACAATGGATGCAACACTTGTTATTTGGAGCATTAAAGGATAGAGACTTCTATTGGTGGTGTTTCTTTGGTAATTTGTGGATGATATCTTGGTATTAAGGGTTTCTTGCATGCTATCTCATGGATTTTGGTGAGTATTTTCTGCAATTTATTGTCATTTTGCTTGTTAAATTCAAGAAATATATCTGAAACCCTAGGAGGAGTAAAAGGATTACACCCTCCACCAAGGTTTATTTATTTTTTTATTGAAGTTATATAATGCTTGCAACAAGAAGTAAGAGGATTTACACCCTTGTTGCAAGGCTTATCTAGGGTTTATTTCTCTAGGAAGTAAGAGGGTTTACACCCCTAGAGAAACTTCAAACCCTAGTTCATCTTGGTTTTCAAGCTAGATGATTTGGAGGGATTGTTGTTGAGTTTTATAAGGGTTTAAATCTCAACAAAGATATATTCTTCTTCATTGCCTAGTTTTCCTTCCAAGGTAGAGATCCATTCACCCAATAACAAGGAACTAGTCTTTGCATTGGAGATTGTTAATTGTTGCATTGGTAAACGTGAAATTTGAGGTTTTGGAATTGTTCAAGTTGGATTTGGATTTTACATGTTTTAGAATATATTATGCTCCAAGGGTGTCTTGATTTATTAATTGGTTATTTTTTTGTAATAAAAAATAATCTACAGCCATTAGGGCTGCAGTAAAATCTCTTTCTCAACAAGTTTCCTTCACTTTTGACCGCTGAAATTTGCATGTAAGTAGTGAAGTTTGATCTATTTTTCAAGGGTTATTGATTGGGTGGCTTGCTTCTTGATTTTGTTGGTTAAAATTCGATGTTATAGAAATAGTAAGCTACAACCATAAAACCGTCATAATATTTTGTGATAACTCATTTTTACAACCTTCTTTTGTCATCTAATATTATCTCTAAGTTGCATACTAACTTGTCCAATATTATATGTTGATTAGATGATGTAATTTTCAGATGCTATAACTTTGTCATTGTTGATACATAACCTTTTACTGCAGCAATTTTGGGACAAAAAGGTTTCTTGTTGATTCCCCTCTTGTCTTGGGGATTATATCATAAAATATTGTCGTGGTTTTGCTTGTCTAACATTTTTTTACATGTACACAATGTTGACAGCCTTTTCCTTGACCAATACTGATCCTCCATCAAGCCTCAATACCTTTTATTAGTGACCTATAGGGGTGTTTCCTTCATCCCTTGGCCTCTCCCCTTGTAATCCCCATAGGGTCACCCAAGAAGCCTCCCTTGTGTTGGAATTTTCCATCACTAAAATGAGGGGGATACCTATTGAGGTAACAGTGATAGGTGTCCTCAATTGTGTCTCATATTTGTTGCTTGAGTTAGGATTTTTCCAAACTATAAATTGTGTGATAACATTTTTGGTGTCACTGTCGGGGAGGATTTTTAATCCTTTTTTATCCCATAACAACACTTGACAAGTCTATTCCAAATACTTTACACTTAGCTTGTATGGAGACTCCATTTGAGGGAAGTTCCTTTTTCAATTTCGATGATATTTTCATAAAGTTCATCTGGCGACTCCACAACCTAAGAACCCATCTTTCCAAAAGAAACTTCTCAAAGGAAGGTTTAAGCCTTATAAGGTTTACCAAAGAAATCCTCCTTATAATTCACCCATTGTCAAAACCTTATTTCAAGGTAGCCTTCCCCTCACTCCAATGGATCATCCTTGGTTTAGAAACATTTACAAGCCATTGAATATGGCCACCGTGCCTGTTAAGTATCTGAATAAATATGCAAATATACTTCAAAAATAACCCTTAATCTCAACAAGAATAAACCAAACCATTCACCAAAATATTGAACACAACAAATAGTCAAAACCATTGATGTAGGTAACACCATATTTTAATATTTATGGAAGGATAACACTCCTCAAGCAATCCTTTCTTGCTACAATAAAAATATTATTCACCATCCTTCAATACATTTCTTACACTTCTTTATATAGCACTTTATATATCCTAGGAACCTTCTAGAGATCCTTCTCACATTTATTATATTTAACTACCATAGTGGGCCTTATTTAATAATATAGTGGAACTAGTACACCTTACATTGAATGAATTCCACTAATAATACATAACCACATTCCCATTGGGTACCTCCCTAGTTACCCCATATTACCTCCCTAGGTATACTACATTCAATCCCCCTTCACATGTTTCATCCTCAAAACACATGAAGAAACCATAAAACATGACTAACTAAGAAATGTAGACAACTGGTACCAAGTACAACCATCCATCATCCTAGTGGAAGATGAACATGATGTCCAATTTTTGCTTTGCCACCCTGATCTTTCTTCGCATCATGTCGAGGTTGCCATGTGATTGTTTCTCTAGCCTCATGTCTTCCTGCAGTGATAGTAGTCCTCCATGCGCCTCCTCATCAGTTTCCTTTATGGTTCCCTGTAGGTGCATAAATGTGTTGATGCTCATGTTGTTGCCTTGATGACTTTTGTTTCTCTATATGATGTGGATGGCGATATACAACAACTATATGAATCTATTATTTTTTCTTCAATTCTGCAACACATTGTGCCTTTGATTCAATGATATCCTTAGCTTCCTTAGTGTGTCCTTCCTATGTTTTTTCTTAATCTCCTTATGTAGACTCTGCCTCTGATTCAACTTCAGACTCTGCAATAACTTCTTTGCTGGCCTCCATGGGCCCATATTTCTCACTAAGAGACACATCTTGCAATGTGATTTTATTTTTCTTATACCACAACTTCAAAAACTTATTTTGCACATTAATATTAATGGTACCCACTGATTCTATCCAAGGATATCCCAAAACAATATCCACTTCATCCATATCCACAGAAAAAAAATCTAACTGCAACACATATTTTTCCATGGTAATCTTTAAATCTTTAAAAATTTGAACCTTTTCACCCTCAACTTGTGTGTTATGAATAGTTTTTGTAGGAACTTGCAATCTATTAACCAGCTGAATATTGATAAAATTTTGTTGGAAACTAGGGTTAATAGAAAAAATAACCTTATCCTTTTCAATACAACCATGAGCCTGTAATATAGAGTTTCCACATGAAAAAAAACTCTTGCTACTTGTTATCACACAAGTTTTAGGTTGGGAAAATCCTGACCCAACCACCAAATGGTGACAACTTTGAGAACACCTTCCTACTCTCACTTTAGGCAAGTATTCCTGTCACTTTAGAGATGATAAAATCACCTCAAGGGGGGAATCTTGGTGATCCTAGGGGGAAATAATATGGAAAGTGAAGAGATGAAGGAAAATACCCCTATAGGTCAGTGTAGAAGATGAAAAAAGGCTTGGGGAAGAGTCTTGGTGGTAGCCAATGGTTGCCAAGAGATGAGAACACCTGTAAAGAGTGATGTACCTTCCTGAGACACAAGAACAAGATAAGTATATATGTATAATGTTAGGTGGACAAGAAATTAGGCTTTTGTCCCTAATTGCAGCAGTAAACAATGATGTATATCAAAAATAAAATGATAATGATAGCTGCAAAATAAAGTTGCTTAAAGCTTAATAAAAAGTACAAGAGACAAGCTAGCAAATGACTAGTTTAGCTCAAGAAGATAGCATGAAACGTTAGCAACAATGTAAGGCTGTTGTAAACAAGTTATGCAGAAGTGATTATCAGACTTATGGTTGTAACAAACAAGTTATTACAGAAAATAAATCATCCATTAAAACTTGCCAATAATAAACCCAAAAAGTGCGCTAGTCTTAGTAGATTGATGTGGCAAACTCTTAAAAATTTTCGATGGTTGAGTAGAGAGTTATAAATGAAAATGTGTTAGGTTTTCCACAGCCCTAATGGCTGTAGATAAAAGTTATAACATCAAAATGAATTACTTATCCAATTGATATTGCCTAGTGGCTATGACAAGCCTAGAACATCAAGAACAGATTGCAATTTGAACAATTTGATTTTCTTGTGTTTTCACATATCCCAATGCAACAATTTTATTTCTCCAATGCAAATTGAAAATGATTAATTCTTTAACTATTGGGTTATGGATTCAAAGAATGAGTTAACTATACTACTTCCTTTGGGTTGTAAACTCTCTTACTCCCCAAGGAAAGTAAAGCTAACTAGGAAAGTGCTAGAAGGGTGTAATCCCTTTTACTTCTCCTAGCACTACCTTAAGAAACAAATTATTTCCAAGACAAATATTGATGAGCTTAGTGGGGTTGTATGCACTTGTACTCCCCAAGAAATCCAACTATTTAACCTTGCAACCAAGAAAAAAATACCATAACAAGATAAAACCCTTCACCTAGAGCAAGAATTAACAAGAGAAACTTCCACTTTAACAAGAATTATCCACCAATATACAAGAGAAACACTCCATAAGAGGTAGTGCACCACTTCCTTCCACCAATAGCAAAGAAAACCATAAAAAGTGCAAAGGAGAGAGATAATTCCCAAGACTAGCAAAAATTTCAGCCAAGTACTTCTCACAATGGGAGAGTTATGATATGAAATGAGATTCAAATGATCTCTATTTATACAAAATGTTTAAAACATATTTTTTCCACATAAGTCAGGGTAAAACATAAGACAAGGGGTCAAAAAACCTTATCTTACACCTTTACAAAGATAATATTTTTTAATTCACACTTTTCACATGAAAGAAACCCTAAAACAAGACGTCACCCTTCTAGGGAGACGTTTTGATACTTTTCCAAGTCGTTGGAGAAGAAGGTGGAAGTCGTTGGGGCTCCTACATCCTCCTCTTCATGCGCCAAGGTCACTTCCTTCAATCCATGCCTCCTCTGGTCAAATCATGCCAAGTGTTAGTGAGCAACAACTCCATCACCATCAACCCTAGCCCTAGGTGACGTCAGGCCCCAAAGAGTGGCATTTTTCCCCTCCTAGGAAAGTCATTTGGCATGTGAGGGATAGGCAAGGTCCTCCAAGGTGTCTTCTATGCCTCCAAATGAAATTTATCATGATCCAACATGTGGTCCCTTGACATCCAACCTATGGGCTTCAAGCCCCATGGAATATCAGGCTAGGATTGTTCCTCCAAAATGGTCCACCAGCTGGGTCCTGCAAAGACAAATGGATACGCCCTCCAAGGATCTCAAGTCAAAGCATCATGATGAGTAAATAAAATCAATAAAATATACATCTAAGCATGTACATCAAAAAGACCTCATCAAAATAAACTAATACTCAAAGACCCTATGTAATTTACCAAGTTTGAGTAAGGGAGGGTTGAAAAAACGAACTATTGGGTGAATTTTCCCTTAAGTCATGTGGATGATGCATGATGGATGAGGGGAATAATTTTGGGCATGGGGTTCATGACATAAAAGGGGTTGTCGTATCTCACTTATGGTTTCCTTTGTAGAGGGTGTGTTGCATATTCGTTTTCAATCCATCATTTTTCCAAGCCCATTCATTGTCATTAATTAATTAATAGTCCAAAACCTTGGGTACTCCCTATTGGTGAATCAATTAGCTTGGGGGGAATTATGACAAGACCACTTGAATATAGAGGTACACAAAGTGCCATATACAAGGAAATTAAGGGACACCGCATGAGTGTACACACCTCAACAAGTGGGGACATATATATAATGTTATTTTGCTTTTGCAGGTCTTTGATTTTTAGGAGACACTTTTTATTACTCTCAAGACCTTTTTGGGAAAGTATCTAGAAGGTTCATAATTAGGATTTTATTTTTTTCCAGCCACAAGCCTCTGGGACTTTATCCCCTTCTTCCCATGAAGTGAGGGACAACCCCTTCTTGGGTCAATACACCCGAAAAACCCAAAAGGTGAGAAGATGAGGGGATGAAGTGTGGAACGTGGCAAGTATGGTTGGGAATGGAACAATGACTTGTCCAAAGGAACTTACAGTGGCATACCTATCCCTAAGGGCGACCCACTTACTAGGGTGCAATGTCAACCACCAAGGTGAAATAGGGAAAAGAGCATAATGTCCAAGCAAATGTCACATAATCAAAAGTAGTAATAGATGTAACAAACTCAAATGCCTCAAATATTGAAGCAACACTCACCATAATACCTCACTTGTACCTCATGGAGAAATACCCAATGTCTTCCATATGCCAACTAATGTCGTGGAAGTTGATATGATCAACCTGGATCTGTGGTGGTGAGGTGGGTCTCCATCTGTGCAACTTGACACTGCTAGTCAAGTTGTCTCTCAGTATTCCATGTCTACAACCCGAGGGACTCGAGACATCATATCCTTAGTTATCCCACAAAATGGGGATAAAATATGGCTCCTACCTGGGGACATGTTCTCGTTGTAGAGTGCATGAGAACCACAAAATCTCCTGGTAGACATGTGCCTACACTGAAACAACAAAATGTAAAATCTTGGGTGGTTCTATCACCCTTCGTTCATATACATTAAAACAAAAATGAAACTAATCTTAAAAAGAACATTTTAGCATTTTTTCAAAAATTTCTAAACTAATCATGAAATAAATATGCAAATAGATCAAAATAACATATGAAATGCATCTAAACTAACATGAGCAATCAAAATGAAAATGAAAGGAAATCAATATGACCTACCTACTTACCTGGGGCACGGGCCCTGACGAAGTCAAGTGTCACCTTGGTAATAATGTTTGAGGAGAGATATATTCACTGGTAGTGCGATCCTCCTCCCTTTTGTCGTGGATAAGTAAAAAGAGTCCAGCCCAGATATTTCCTCTATTTTGTAGGGCCCCAACCAAAGACTGTCAAACTTTTGATGCATTCTAGGTTTTTCTCTCCTCTTATCCCACATTAAGACCCGGTCCCCTTTCTTGAAATATCTTTGCCTCACCTTCCGATCAAAAGTCCCTTTCACATTTTCTTGATTCTTTTCCATTTGATCAAAGGCCATTCTTCAAGTTTCATCCAATTCCATGAGTTGATCAATTTTCCCCTGCAATGCTTCTTTATTTGTAACAAATTGTTGGGCTATTTGTAGCGTTGGAATCTGGAGGTTTATAGGTAAGAGTACTTCAAACCCATAGACTAACTCAAAAGTGGTTTTTCTGGTGGAGGTCTAGGTAGTTGTGCAGTATTCCCACAAGGAATACTTAATTTTTCTATCCCAACTTTTCTTGTTTTCCCCAACAATTTTCTTCATAATATTCATGATTTTTTTGTTGTTGGATTCTGTTAATTCGTTTCCTTGAGGATAATAATTTGAGGAGTGTGATAAAACAATCCCATACTTAAAGAAAAACTCATTGAGTGCCATTGAGCTAAAAGCTTTGGAATTATCCATGGTTATCTTGGCAGGAACACCAAATATAGTGATAATCATTTCCTCAAGGAACTTCATCAGAATCTCTTCAGTTGCTTTCTTTGTTGGGACAACTTCCACCCATATAGTGAAGTAGTCAGTGGCAGTCAAAACCCATCGATACGAATTACTGGAGTTGTCCTTCAACTCACTAATGAAATCTAATCCCCATTGTTGAAAGGGTGCTTCTACGATGATTGACTTAATGGGAAGGGCAGGGAGGTGTTGCTTTCCGGTAAATATCTGACACGGTTGACAAGATCTATCATATTGATATGTGTTAGAGAAAATAGTGGGCCAATAATATCCTTCCCTTAACATATTGTGGGCAGTGGTGTGAGCTACAAAATGGCCTCCATAATTCCATGAATGAAGGTCAACCATCATCTTGTCAGCTTCTTCCTTATTCACACACCTTAAGATCACTCCATCAGGGTTTCTCCACCTGAGATCATCCTCTATCAGGTAGTAATTCATAACTTTGAGTGTTGGTTGTGGATTCTGATTATCTTCCTGATTCAAAGGTTTTCTTTAGTCGTGTTTGGACCCCATTCCCTAACGGGGGGTGTGGGGGGGATTTCCCCCCAACAAATATTGTCATGGGGGTCCAGGGATTTTTGTAGCCCCCCCTGGCGGGGGATTGATCTGAAACGGATCAATCTCCAACTAGCACTATATCACTGACTAGATTTGGAACAAATGCTATTGGATTTGCTAAGGGAGAGGTACGTTAAGTGACTCAAAGAGCTAGGTTTTCTCCATTTAGATTGAGGGGAATAAATATGAGTACCTTTCCCGTAGCGATTATCCCCCGTAGCGAGGGGCAACACCCTCGAAGAGAAATATTGGGAAATATTGCCTTGTAAAATATTGTAATTTTGTAGTCAATCTGGACCATTCATTATAAGGTCGCAAATCTGATGGTATAAGTTATTTTAGGGTTTTTTTCCCTAGAAGGCAACCCTATATTATGAGGGAATTGTATTGTGGCTATGTATTATTGCGAATATTGTATTCTGAGAGAGAAAGAAGAGGAAGTTATAATGGGTGTGTTGTAGGTTGTATCCCTTCATTTTGTTGGATAATAAAAAGGAAAGACCTGGAAATTTCTCTGGTGGATGTAGCCCACACTGAATGAACCACATATATCTATGTCTCTATTGTATTGTGTATATGTTGTGTTTTATTTCTATATTTGTCTTATTTTATTGCTCCATGATCTTGTTTTTCTAACAACTGGTATCAAAGCGAAAGGTAACTCGTAGGAAAAGAGGGTTCCTGGTTCAAGTGGGAGAAATGATAGAATATGGAAAGTTGAGGGTCAAGAAATTTAATGGCCAAAACTACCAGTTATGGAAGATGCAGATGGAATATTATTTATATCAGA
This sequence comes from Picea glauca, assembly GCA_000966675.3. Taxonomy (NCBI): domain Eukaryota; kingdom Viridiplantae; phylum Streptophyta; class Pinopsida; order Pinales; family Pinaceae; genus Picea; species Picea glauca. Next base: position 208,497 of record JZKD02S0158682.1, read on the forward strand.
AGGATCTATTCCTACCATTGGGAAGAAGAGCAAAGAAGTTGATGACCATGAAGGACGAAGAATGGGAGGTTCTTGACAGAAAGGCACTAGGAACGATACAACTGAGCCTAGCAGCGTCGGTAGCTTTCAATATTTCAAAAGAAAAGACAATGAAGGAGTTGATCGATGCATTGGATAAACTATATAAAAAAACCTCGACATCCAATAAGGTATTTATAATGAAGAGATTATTTAATATGAAGATGTCAGAAGGTGGGTCTGTTGCAGATCATTTAAATGAATTTAATATGGTTACTAATAGGCTAACTTCTGTAAAAGTGGACTTTGATGATGAGGTCGGGTCTCTTCTAATCTTGTGCTCATTGCCAGAAAGCTAAAATGGTTTGGTCATCGCTGTAAATAACTTTATAAAATTTGATGATGTTGTTGGCGTTATCCTTCGTGAGGAAATGTGATGGAAAAGAACAGGTGAGACATCAGGTAATGTGTTGACTGTGGAGAAAAGGTGAAGACAAAAGGATAGAGGAAAGGGCTCATGGAACTGTGGGAATTCTAGGAAGGGAAGATCCAAATCTATACTGAGAAAGATAGAGTGTTGGAATTGTGGGAAGAAAGGATATCTGAAGAAATACTGCAGAGCTCCAAAGAAACAAAGAGATGGACAACAAGAGAAAAATAAAGAAGACAATGTAACATGTGATGTGTTACAAGATGCTTCGACTCTTTTTGTAGATAATGTTTACGAGTCTTGGGTAGTATATTCAGGGGCTTCATTTCATGCCACACCCCATAGGAAACATTCTCTAGATTATGTTCAAGCTAATTTTGGACAGGTTCATTTGGGTGATGATGCACCATGAAAAATTGTTGAAATGGGTAAGGTAAAAATAAAGAAAAATAATGGAAACCAGTGGTTATTGAAAGAGGTAAGACATGTACCAGATCAAAGTAAAAGTATAATTTCAACAAGGAAGTTGGAAAGCGAAGGTTGTATATCTATATTTACAGATAAGGCATGGAATATCACCAAAGGATCACTGGTGATACAAAAAGGAGATAAGGTAGGTACATTGTATTTATGTACTGGTAATAATTATTCTTCTATCTCTTTAGCTTCTACAGGAGTGGATACAACATTGTGGGATTCATAGAGAGAAGATAGTTTCAGGAACACCACAAGAAAATGGTGTTTCATAAAGGATGAGAAGGACAATCATGGAGTGTGCAAGGAGTATGAGATTGCATGCAAGGTTGTCCTTATAGTTTTGGGAAGATGTTGTAGATATTGTTGTTTAATTGATAAACATAGGACCTTCAATTTATTTGGATGGTGGCGTTCTAGAGGAGGCATGGATAGGTAAAAACGTAAAATATTCATTTCTGAAGACTTTCAGTTGTGGAGCATTTGTCCATATTGATAAAGAAAATAGAACAAAGATTGAAGAAAAATCCAAGAAGTATACCTTTATTGGATACGACGGTAATGATTTTGGCTATCACTTATGGGATTATGAAAATAAAAAAATCATTAGGAGTAGAGATGTCATATTCATTGAGAAGGTCATGTACAAAGATAATTTGCAGGGAAAGAAACAAGAAAAGGAAAAACCATAATACACCGTGCTTGATGAGATCAATGAAAATGAAATTCCAAAGGTACCAGAAAATCAAAATCTAAAACAAAAAGAGTAAAATGTACCTTAAACTCCTGCAAGTGTTGTTAGAATATCTATCAGGTTAAGTAGACCCCTAAATGATACTCTCCTTCAATGTATTATTTATTGTTGATTGATTCTGGTGAACCGAAATGTTATGAAGAGACAATGTAGGTAGGCACCAAAAATAAGTGGTAGCAAGCCATGAAAGAGGAAATGGATTCCTTGATAAATAACCAGAATTGGGACTTGGTTCAGTTGCCTGCAAGAAAAATAACATTGCAGAATAAATGTGTTTACAAGTTGAAGGAAGAAGTTGGAGGAAAAAAATGGTACAAGGCTAGACTTGTTGTAAAGGGGTTTGCACAAAAGAAAGGTATAGATTTTGATGAAATATTTTCTCATGTTGTTAAGATGACTTCAATTAGGAGTAGTTTAAGTCTTGTGGCAACAAAAGATTTGCATCTTGAACAGTTAGATGTAAAAACAACTTTTCTCCATGAGGATTTGGAGGAAGAGATTTATATGCAGCAACCACAGGGGTATGAGGTCAAAGGAAAGGAAACTTTGATATGGAGACTGAAGAAGAGCTTGTATGGAATAAAGCAAGCTCCAAGGCAGTGGTATTTGAAGTTTGATAGGTTTATAAGAGAAAAAGGTTATAGTAGATGTCATTCTGACCATTGTGTTTATTTTGAAAGGATAGAAAATGGAAGTTATATTATCTTGCTATTGTATGTACATGACATGATTGTTGCAAGGTCTAATATGCAGGAAATAAATGTTTTCAAGAAGAAATTATCTAATTCATTTGCGATGAAGGATTTGGGTGTTGCAAAGAAAATCCTTGGTATGAGAATAACAAGAGAGAGGAAAAATCGCAAATTGACATTGTCTCAGGGTGAGTACATAGAGAAGGTGTTGGAGAGGTATAGAATGCAGAATGCAAAACCAGTTAGTACACCTTTGGCCAGCCATTTCAAATTAACTAAGGAAATGTGTCCCAAGTCATAGGAGGAGATCGAATACATGTCCAGGGTCCCTTATTCATCAACAATTGGTAGCTTGATGTATGCGATGGTTTGGACAAGACCAGATATTGCACATGCAATGGGAATTGTGAGAAGGTATATGAACAATCTAGATAAAGAACATTGGGAGGCAGTAAAGTGGATTCTCAGGTATTTGAGAAGTACCTACACTCATGCATTATGTTTTGAAGGTTCAAACACTATTCTACAAGGATATGTAGATTCAGATATGGTAGGTGATAAAGATAGAAGGAGGAGCACTACAGGGTATGTTTTTATTGTAGGTGGAACAACAGTAAGTTGGATTAAGAAATTGTAAAAGGTTGTTGCACTTTCAACAACAGAACCATAGTATGTTGTTGCTACAGAGGATAGTAAAGAAATGATATGGTTATAGAGCTTTATGGAGGAATTAAGCAGGAGAATAAAAGGTTGTACTGTGACAACGACTCGCGAGAGTGCCATTAATCTTGCAAATAAATCAGCCTTCCATTCGAAGACTAAGTATTTACAACTCAACTACCATTTCATACTATCTATCTTGGAAGATGGATATTTGAAGTTGGAAAAGATACATACTAGCCAAAATCCTGCAGACATGTTAACAAAAGGAGTAACCAGGGAGAAACTGAGTTCATGCTCTATTTCAGTTGGTAGTCAAGCATGAAGGTGAAGATGAGAAATTTTCCAGGTCCAAGGTGGAGTATAGAGTAGCAGGTACATCAACAGTGGAGTCATTGTGATCAGTCTCCAAGTGGGAGATTGTTGGTTGTGGATCTTGATTATCTTCTTAATTCAGAGGTTTTTTTTATCCATGCTTGGACCCCATTCCCTAATGGGGGGTGTGGGGGGTATCCCCCCCCCCCCCCACACACAACTGTCACCAGGGGGGTCCAGGGGGGGGGGCAAAGCTCCCGAAGCAAAATATTGGGAAAAATTTCTTTGTAAAATATTGTAATTTTGTAGTCAATCTGGACTGTTCATTATAAGGTCACAGATATGACAATAGAAGTTATTTAGGTTTTTTTTCCTAGAAGGAAACCCTCTCTTATGAGGGAATTGTATTCCAGCTATGTATTATTGAGAATACTATATTCTAAGAGAGGATAATGTGAGAGAAAGAAGAGGAAGTTACAATGGGTGTGTTGTAGGTTGTATCCCTTCATTTTGTTGGATAATAAAAAAGAAGGACTTGGCAATTTCTCTGGTGGACGTATCCCACACTAGGTGAACCATGCATGTCCGTGTCTCTATTGTATTGTGTATATTTTGTGTTTTATTTCCGCATTTGTTATATTTTATTACTCCGCAATCTTGTTTTTCTTACATTGAGCCTTAGTGATCTCCCCTTATGTTATACCAAATGATCAAGGCAAGTGAGGTTCTTCAAGTAATAAATGACATCTGAATACCACTCATTGTCCTCGATTTCACTTGTGATAGTTTTGATTTGTTCCTTCTCTCTTACCTCGATGGCCTCTTGGTTACTTTTTGTCATCATTTTGGCTAATACTTTCCCTTTAATTATCTTGGATGGTTTGATCTCCAAATCGTATTCATGTATCTGTGAAACTAAATTTCCCCTTGATCCAAGGAAATCTTGTTGTGATAAAACGTCTTTTACAACGGGGTAAGGGATGAAGGATTTGATCTTGTTGTACCCCACATAAGTTCAAAAATGTTTGAGAGACTTCACCAAAGCATAAGTTTGTTTTTCTGTAATGGTGTAATTCAATTATGAGTCTCTAAGGTTCTTTCTCATAAAGGAAATTGATTGTTCATCCCCCTGATCATTTTTCTATAACAAAATTCTTGCGATGGTGTCCTTCGAAGTGAAAGAGAATATGATGAAGTCCTTATCAAAATTTGGACTGACCAGGACTGGTGCGACAATTATTGCTTCCTTGATACGTTGGAAGGATAGCTTACCCTCACTGTCCCATTCAAAATAGACATCCTTCTTTAATAATCTATTAAGGGGTTTAACAATCTTGACAAATTTCATAATGAACCTCCTTATGAAGTTAATTTGGCCCAAGAAATATTGCAAGGCTTTCTTGTCTTTAGGGAGATGGATATTCTTAATGGATTCAACCCTGGCAGGGTCTATTATGATTCCCTCTTTAGAAATAATATGACCCAACAACTTGCCTTTGTCAACACCAAAAATTCATTTCTTAGGGTTGAGAGAAATGCCATACTCCCTGCATCTCAGGAAAATCATTCTTAAGTGTTGGACATGTCGTTCCCTCTTTTTGGAGATAGTTGTTAGATCATCCTAATAAATATCTATAAGTTTCTCGATCATATCCCTAGAGAAATAATCCATGACGCGTTGGAAGGTGGTCCCTGCGTTGGTTAGTCCAAAGGGAATTCTCAAATACTTATAATTTCCCCAAGGGGTGGTGAAATTATTTTTTATCTGTTCATCCTCCTTTACCAACACCTGATTATATCTTGAGAAACCATCAAGCATTGACATCATTTCTACTCTGGTGACCCTTTACAAAAGATACTCCATGTTTGGTAGAGGATAATTATTCTAAAGTCAACGCAGATCCTGATCTCGCTAGTATTTTTCCTTACAATGGTTGGATTAGACACCCAAGATAAATATCCGATAGGCTCAATTATTCCTGCCTCAACCATATTTTGCAACTCCTTTTGGACATGTGGAGCAACCTTTGGATTCATCCTCCTGAGCTTCTGTCTAAAGGGTTTTGTGTCATCTATAAGGGGAATAGCGTGTTGTATGACTTATTCACAGTAAACCTTCATATCTTCGTAAGACCAAGAAAATACATCGTTAAATTCTCTTATGAGGGCAATTAACTTCTCTCTTTCATCAAATGTTATTGTTTTTCCAAACTTGATCATATTTAGGGATTCCTCGGTCCCAATATTGAATTTGATGATCTCGCCATCGATTTTACTCAACGGCTTCCCCTTATGCATTTCATTTCGATAAAAAAAGGTTTTCTAAGGGGACGATACCCTTAGGTAAAGCTTCTTTGGCTAAATCAATGACCTCGATATTTCCCTTTTCCACCAATAGGTTTATCCGGGCTTCCGAGAATTCACCTTCATTATGGAGAAAACACAGAATCTGGATTTCATTATCAAAAACCTACTAGTGTTCCAAGTTATCAGGTAGTGAGGGCTTGCAATTTACTTCCACCTTATAGAGACCGATTTCCTTGAAAATTTGCAGGGTGGAAGTAGAAACAACAAGGATGTCTTCCAAATATTCTTTTCCCTAGGGATGGATCCAATCGAAAAGTTGTCAAACTTCTTCATGGCATCCCATATGGAATCTCTGTGTTGTTTCAACCTTGGGTTTCTAGCAGTGAATTTCTTGTTAACTTGCAAAATGATTAAGTCAGAGTCCCCTCTCACATGCAAGGACTTGATGTTCATATCAATGGAAATATTTATTCCTAGGATGAGGGATTCATATTCAACGATGTTGTTTGTACAATTGAACTCAATATTGTATGAGAAAAGGGTAGCTTCATTGTCTGGTGATCTCAAGACTATCCCTTCACCTGAGCATGGGCTTGAGGGCATAATATTGAAATCTAAGCCCCAAGATCCTTCCTTCTTTTCCTCATCGAGGAAAATGGATTTTTCCAAAATGAAGGTGTTGTCAATCCCTTCTTAGATAACTTGATGGGTTATGTTGACATGACCCAAAAATATTCCTTTTTCGTCTTTCTTGGGGAAAGTGCATTTTCCTCACCTTTGATGATACCCATTTCTTTCTCTTTGTGTGGCTCTTTCAAGACTTGTCGAATATGTTGCAAAAAACAAATTTCAGCTTGCTTCGCTACTCATTTCCTTTCAATCTTCAAAAACTCATTTGTTGGGTGAGGTGTATTTTTTTATGTTGGTTCCCTTCATTTGCCCAATAGACTCATTATGTAATGAGTGACTCTTTTAGTATACTCCTCTCGTTATTTCTGTAAGTATGCCCTAATATCGTGGGGAAGGTCCAGTAAGACAAAGTCATCAATTTGATTAATTTGAAAGGTCTCTTCAAGACAATCTTCCTATTGCATGAGAGAGGAGGTTATGTTCTCTTCTATCTCACACGCCCTTTCTTCAGCTTCAAACAAGGTTGTAGAGAATCTTTCAATATTAACTCCACATGTGTCTTTCATGGTTGACATGTAATACTTGAGGATTGTAGCTTGGGAAGGTTTGAAATCTTCAGGAAAAATCCTTATGAGGGTATTGAACCTATCATTGAAATCCCTTATACTTTCTCTTGAATTTCTCTTGTAATTATAGAGTTGATTGTAAAGGGGATCGTAATATTTTTTCTTTCCAAATATTTTGGTAAAACGTTCTTGAAATAGATCCCAATTCGTGTTTGTTCCTAGGAGAATAATATCATACCATTCATTGGCCTTTCCAACAAGAGTGTAAGAGAAGAGTCTCATCTTGACATCTTCATGGTTCTCATAAGGTTCCAGAGCGTGAAGGAATGAATTTAAGTGATCTTCAGTTGTAATGAGATATTCTCTTGAAAATTTGGGGAGCCGCTCCTTGAAGTCCTTTGGGAGTTCGTGAGGAGATCTAGGGATCTTTGTCATTTCCAAAGGTTTGTACGCATCTTTTTCCCATGGGATCCATGTAGCACTCGGTGAGGTGGGAAAGGGTGAGAGTGGAGGTGTGGAGGTAGTAGGTGAGGATTGAGGTCTAAGAGAAGTAGATGGACAATCATGATAAGTGGGATACGACGGAGGAATAGACCTTTTGGGTGAAGGATTATGACATCTGGAAGTGTTTTTAGGGGTCGGTTAATGCCTCTTTAGGGTACGTCCCATAATGGATTCGCCAGATGAGTTTTAGTACAAGCTTATAAAAAGTGAAAAGGGAACGTCCTTTTGGTGGATTTGCCAGGAAATCTAGGGAAAAGGATTTGGGATATCTTTCCAAAGTGTCGTTAGGGTACATAAGAGGATTCAAAATCCTTCCTGACAACAACACAAAAATGTTATCACATAAGTTGTAGGTTGGGGAAAGCCTGACCCAACCACCAAATGGCGACATCTTTGAGAACACCTACCCACTGTCACCTTAGGCAAGTATTCTCGTCACTTTAGAGATGATAGAATCACCTCAAGGGGGGGAATCCCGGTGACCCTAGGGGGAATAAGATGGAAAGTGAAGAGACAATGGAAAATCCCCTTATAGGTCATGATAGAAGATGTGGAAAGGCTTGGGGAAGAGTCTTGGTGGTATCCAATGGTTTCCAAGAGATCAGAACACCTGTAAAGAGTGATGTACCTTCCCGAGACACAAGAACAAGGCGAGTATATATGCATAATGTTAAGTGGAAAATAAAGTTAGGATTTTGGTCCGTAATTGCAGTAGTAAACAATGAGGTATATCAACAATAAAATGATAATGATAGTGGAAAAATAAAGTTGCTTAAATCTTAATAAAAAGTACAAGAGACAAGCTAGCAAATGACTAGTTTAGCTCAAGAAGATATCATGAAACTTTAGAAACAATGTAAGGTTGTTGTAAACAATTTGTGTAGATTTAATTATCAGCCTTATGGCTTTAAAAAACAAGTTATTACAAAAAATAAATCAGTCGTCAAAACTTGCCAATAATCCACCCAAAAAGTGTGTTAGTCTTAGTAGATTGATGTGAAAAACTCTTGGCAACTTTTGACAGTTGAGTAGAGAGTTATAAATGAAAATGTGTTAGGGTTTATACAACCATAATGGTTGTAGATAAAATTTTATAACAGCAACAAGAATTACTTATCCAATTGAGACTCCCTAGTGGCTATGACAAGCCTAGAACATCAATAAGAGATTGCAATTTGAACAATTTGATTATCTCGTGTTTTCACGTATCCCAATGCAACAATTTTATTTCTCTAATGCAAATTGAAAATGATCAGTTCTTTAAATATTGGGTTATGGAATCAAATAATGAGTTAACTATACTACTCCCTTGGAGGTGTACACCCTCTTATAGCGCCAGGTTTAGTGCCAAGTGTTGCTGCCAGTTTTGCTTCTGATATTCCTTCTAATTTTGCTTCCATTTTTGCGTCTGTTTTGGCTTCCCATTTTACGTCCAGTTTTTCTTCTGATATGGATTCAAATTTTTCTTTCATTTTGGCGCCAGGAATAGCACCATTTGTTGCTTCCATTTTTTCTTCTGATATGCCTTCCAATTTTGCTTCCATTTTGGCTTCCAGTTTTGCTTCTGATATGGCTTCCAATTTTGCTTCCAATTTGGCTTCTGGTTTGGATTCCAATTTTACATCTAGTTTTTCTTCCCGTTTTGCTTCTGGTTTGGGTTCCAGTTTTTCTTTTGGTGTGTTCCAATTTGGCTTCAATTGTTTCTTCCTTTCTTGCTTCCAACATTGCTTCTTGGTTTTCTTACAGTTATTAATTTAATATTTTTTATTTCAATTTAATTAGTTAAATATATCATGTCTCTTAAATAACTTATATGATTATACAGTAAGTCATATAAATGCATTTGAAATATTTTATAGGATAACATTTATAAATAATTTTTTAGGGAAACGTACATCCATACAAATTAACAACATAATTATATTTATTAAATCTCCATCAAAATAGAATCTACACCATCCAGTATATATAAAATAATAAGATAATTATTATAACATGATCGTCATCTATAATTAAAACAAGTGAGTCAAATATCTATAATTTAAGTGAATTTGACAACATCCATCATGAGCAGTAAATCAATCACACATAATAAATATGCATCCAAAAATCATCAACCACTTTCAATATATAAAAATTGACAAGTCAATATTAATAAGAGCATCATCATATATAACTAAAACAAGTGAAAGTCAAATATATGTGACAATAGATCAATATCATATGAAAATGATACATGTCCAACAGTCGACATAAGT
>JZKD02S0158682.1:251047-261657 GCA_000966675.3 Picea glauca
CTGCTAATTTAGGTAGATATTGACTAATATACACCATGCATTGATATACCATATATCCCTCAACCATAGAACCCTCTGGACGTGCTCTTTGTCTAACAAAAGCCTTCAATGACTTGAACTACCTCTCCACCATCCACATCGACCTTGTGTGTATTGGTCCACATAATTCAATCTCCTCAACTTGGTGTATGAGGTAGTGTTCTTGCGCATTGAAAAATGTTGGAGGTAGATATTGTTGCATTTGACACATTAGTTGGGGAATTTCTCTCTTCCAATACCTTATATCTTCTTTATGCATTAGAGGAAATTTCAACTCAAAATGGTCCTCCTAAGAAATAATGCCATGTAGACATTTTTTTAATATATTAATTCTATATTTTACTTTTATCAAAGCTGCCCATAATTATTTCACTTTTATCAAAGTTGCCTTGCCCTGGATATCTATTTTATATTAAATCAATATTTTTGAGGACGAATTAAATGGCATTAAATGGTTTGATGTGTCGCTGATATGTTAGTAACCCTGAATATATATTTAAATGATTAAATATTGAATCAATATTTACGAGGAAGAATGGAATTAAATGGCATTAGTTGTTGGATGTGTTGTGTTAGTACAGGTTGTAGGTGCATCCGTAGATGCATAGACTAATCTAGATATGCAAGGGAAGTGAAAACCAACAACGAGGGCTCCTTCATCCGCCACTATTCACAAATTCGCGCTCTTCATCTGCCATTGTTCAAAAAAAATTGCGCTATTCATCGGCCACTGTTCACCTTTCTCTTATTGGCCATAATTGGAAAAAACGGGCGTGAATGGATTTGTAGTGGAAACCCTTCAACCATGTTTTCAATTTATCATGCCTTTATTTTTTGAATTCAGTCGAACGTGGCATTTATTTTTTGAATTCAGCCGAACATGGATTGATAGCCTTGGTTCTCTTAAAAAATCCACGGGTTCCAATGGATATCTCCAAAACTCCATCCAAATTTCATGGTTTCGACTGGATCTCTCTAAATTTCCATCCAAATCTGGTTCCTCAGCCATTGATACAGAAATTGGCGCGAATGCGAAAATGGAAACCCTCAAATTCCAGATTTTGGAGGTAAATGATCAATTTTTGTGGGTTTAAATTATTTTTGAATTTTATTTAACCTTTCGTTTGAACCCCATTTCATTCCATGGTGGTCATTCTATTCAGTGTTCAACTAGAAGCGAGTAGTTTTTGGCCGGTTTCAACTCAAAGAGTTGTTATGTACAAAATTATTTGGTACGAGTGATAGCTTTCTCAAACACATGGCATGTTTCTTCTGATAGGTATGCTTGTTCTTGTTCTTTCACTGTTTATTTTGTTTCTTTCGAAAATTATATCCAACTTGCAAATTACAATTCATTTTTAAGTGATAGTGGGGGAAACTACTTGGGATTTGAGGATGTTTTGTATAACCAGTAAGCAAGCCAAGAATCCATGGTGGTATGGTGTATTGTGTGTAAGACTGTGTGTGTTTTCATGTACAGAGTTAGACTAGCCAAAAGTATCCTTAAGAAGAACACATTACTGGACACCTCAGTTTTGAAGAATGTACACCTCAGTTCTCTCAGAAAAAATGTTCATTTGACATTCCTCTTACATGAGTAAATATTTTTGGTAGTTACAACATGCAAGAGATGTGAAGGTTGCATTCACAAGGCATGATCATTTAAATGATTTATGTAGCAAGCTTAGGGAAACTGAGTTGGAAAGCAAGATGACTTCTCCCTGGTAGAGTGTTACGAGTTAAGAAATGTTAAAGTACCATGAAAACTACTATAAAATAAAGGCTAATGTAGATGAAGTATGGGATGAAGTGTTGAACCAAGCTCCAATAACAGGTGCTCGTTTGGAAGTATCCAACCATTCCAACTAATGTCCTTAAAGTTGTTGAGATTATAGATAGAACTGAGGTGTCCATTAATGCCAAAAGTATCATTAAGAAGAAAACATTACTATTTTTACAAGAGCAGTTGAAAGCATCTGATGTATAAATAATAAGGTTTATTGATATCATTGATTAGATGTGCAAATTGAGTATGATATCTTCCTAGAATGGGAACACCCAGTTGATTCCCTAAGCCAATCATGTTGATCAAATGGAGTAAGAAAATAATTTTGTGGATGATATTAATTCCTTCATTTAGCCACCTACAATTTATGAACTTCTGGAATTATTAGATCCCTTTACTGCTATTTTGGAGAAGCCAATTACTCTAAAAGATGCACAATATTTCCTATAGGTCTATGACAGAGTTAGATTAGCATGGAAAAATTCTAAACCACATTTAAACGGTCATTTCTATTCTTTTTTTGATAGATTCCATGAAATTTAATCAACTGTGTTGCAACCTGATTGATATTTGGTGCTTCTAATGGCCAATTTAAATTTTAAAGGCTTCATTTGAAGTTTTCATGCATGGTGGACTACCATTGGTATTGTCAAGAGGAAAAATGACTTCTTGTGAGGGGAGGCAAATGAGATCCATTGCTAGTCAATGGTTGGAAGCAATAACATTTGAATAGGAAGAGAATGTCCCAATGATCAATGACCTATCAAGTGGAGGCAAATAGGTCTATTAGTGTTTTAAAAACATAAATGTTAATCCTTGTAAGCTCAAAAGAATAGAAGAACCCTGACCTAGTGAGTAAATATTTTATAGGCCTATACAAAATTACAAATAGAACACCAAAGGTAGTTATTGGTTCGAAGATCCCTTGTCAAGAAAATCCTAGGTAAAGCTTCCATGGTAATATTGGGTAACCCCTATATAGTCGTTACAACTCTAATTGATGTTTTTTTCTAGATACATTTCATTTAGATTTTAATGGACATTTTTTTGAGGAGAGAAGCTTTGAGACAAGCGTCATATCTTTTTTCTTGTTTGGTGTAATTTGTACTTCATCTCTATTTTGTAGACACTATGAGGAGAATGAAGGAAAGCCAATAAGTTTTTTGAGTCAGAAAAAATGTTGATTTGACATTCCTCTTCCATGAGTAAATAATTTTGGCAGTTTCAATGTCGTCAACATCAAACAAGAGAACATTATTTTTCCTTTATAAAATTATGGGTTTTTGGAAAGAATAGTATAGGAAGGAGACGTGAAGGATGCATTCACAGGGAATGATCATTTAAATGATTTATGTGGAAAGCTTAGGGGAAATGAATTGGAAAGCAAGCTAACTTCTCCCTGGCAGAGTGCTACGAGTTAGAAAATGTTGAAGTACCATGAAAACTACTATAAAATAAAGCCTAATGTAGATGTATTATGGGATGAATTGTTGAACCAAGCTCAAACAACAGGTGCTTGTTTGTAAGTATTGCCAACCATTCCCACTAATATCTTGAAATGTTTTTGGTTTATAAACAAAACTGAGGTGTCCATTGTGTTAGCACTAGAAGTTGCTCTTGGATTGCTTCAAAGGCAAGCCTAGCACATGTTAAAATGATAGGATTTGATTTGGGTTACTTGGGTTTTAATAAACTAAGAGAGTGTTAAAGTTGATCAAGAAGGCAGTGAAGCCATTAGGCATGGAGTCCATACAAAACTATAACCATGAACTAATAGTCTATGGGTAGCAAATGGAGACAATAGAATCATTGGCTAGCAATTTTTAAATTGTTTCAAAGATGAGGTTGTGAATACAAGATATAGATAAGGGTTGATTGTTTCATCCTTCAGACAAGATGGGCCTTGGGATGACACTTTCAACTGAAGAACTAACCCAACTGAAAAAATCCATTTCCAAATTGATTAAACACAAAATGAATACGGTGATGGTAAAAACTCTCATAAAACACTTAAGAGAGTCTTCTCAACATAACAAGTATTTTTCATATATGATATAGCAATTACAATGCATTCATGAATGAACAATATTGTGAACTAACTACAAAAAATTTACATTCTAACCAAGGACTAAATTGGATTGTCCAAGTTAATAAGAGAGTTATGGAGATAATTCGCTGCAAGGAGCAACATCAAGCTAGGGTTTAGAAAGTAGCGACCTCAGCAGATCACGACATGAGCACCAGAGGGGGGGACAAGGATACCCCCCCACAAAAACAGGTAGTGGTAAACAGAGGGAAGGGGCCAAGGAGTGTATTTTTCAAAGCACCAATGACAGGCACCTCGAGATCAGACCTAGGGACAGGTCCAGAAAGGAATTAGGGCACAAAAGAGAGCATGGGAGAGGAAGCCAAGGAAACCCATAGCGAAATTCCAGACACACAGAAGACCAATCCGACAGAAGGTCGCAACCCATGCAAACCCAAAACAACAATGATACCAAAGGTGGTACTGGTAGATCCGCAGACGCAACTTTACAGAGATCAGATGAAAGTGCATGCGCTAATCTGCAAGTTTATGGGCCTGTGGCCAACAGAGAGAACGTTGCGCAACTGGATTAAATACCACTGGAAGATGAATGGGGAAGTGGAACTTCATTTGGGCTCAAAAGGTTTCTTCACAGCCGTTTTCATAAACCCAGAGGATAGGGATAGAATCTTTGAAGGAGGGCCATACTTCCATGCATCAGCAGGACTATACATGCAACCTTGGAAGGAAAATTTCTCCCCCGAAAAAGAAACCTTCAAAAAGGTACGAGTCTTGTTGAGACTCTACTCCCTACCTTTAGACTACTGGTTACCCTCAACTTTTGAAGCTATAGGAAACAAACTGGGGAAATAAATAAAGACAACTGAAGCCACCCTGAGAGGGAGATATACATCTTACGCAATAATATGTATAGAGATGGATGTGTTGGGAGCACTTCCAGAAGCCATCAGCCTCGAATTCAGAGATGAGGAATGGATCCAAAACATCGATTACGAACAGATCCCTTTCATATGTCAAATATGTCATGAACATGGTCACCTGATCAGGGAATGCCCTCCTAATAAAAATCAAGAAACGGAAAACCCCAAACAACAGCCGGATGAGGAAGGTTTTGTAAAGCCAAACCTCAGGAGTAGAGCAAACAAGAAGCAGGGCAAAGCCCCAGCAGGGATCAACCTGGAGTCCTGGAAAAAAATGAAAGGATAGGATGGATCTACCAAAGAAGCAAAAGCTGATCAAGATAAGGCAACAGTTCAGGAAGTCGAAGAACAAAAGGCAAACGAGCCCAATGACCGACCAAGCACTCAGAAAGGAAAAAGAAGTTTCTTAACCCCAATGGAGGGAGAAATCAGAGATGACAACACCCCCATGCAAGAAGTCGAGGGATATGCGGAAATGACCCCAAGCAAAGTAGGCACAGAAGATCCTAATCTCAGAGACCTTGTGGAAAGGGAAGGGATAGATCTTACAAATATAGTGGAACAATGGAAAAATCAGGGTGTAGAGAATGTACCAACAAAGCAACTAGATCGCATCCAGTACATGTTCCTACAAAGGGAGGAAGCCAAAGATCATGGCCAAAAGCGTACTTACGGGGAGACTGGACACCTAGGTGTTAAAGCAGGTGAGGGACAACCACAGCTATCACCCAAGCAGTCACGAAGGAAAAAAGGTAGAAAATCAAATAGTGTAGCCCTGCAAGAGCTTGGAGCATTGATGATAAACTCGGGTAAGATCAAGAAAATATTCCCTAACTCCCCCATGCATGTTTAAAATGAAGGTCATAACCTGGAATATAAGAGGCCTAAACAACCCAAGAAAACAACAAATCCTTAGAAATAGACTAAGGCAAAAACAACCAGATCTTTGTTTTATTCAAGAAACAAAGTGTAATACAGACAGAATGGAAACCATCAGTTAGCAACACTAGTGCAAGTACAAAATGATGGCCACTGGAGGCCAACAAATGGCAGGGGGAATCCTGACCCTATGGAACCCTCAAGTACTTAGCCTAATAGCAGCTAAAGCAACTAGACACACTCTCACGGCATGCATGCAAATCATCGGGAATGCAGAGGAGTTTATATGCACTAATGTGTATGGACCCCAAGCAGAAGAGGAAAGGAAAGGGATGATCAGAGACCTATAAGAGCTTAAAACCATATCAAACAACCTCCAATGGATCCTGGCAAGGGACTTGAACATCATCATGTCACTGGTGGAGAAAAAAGGAGGGATAAGACGACTAGATAGAGATGCAGAGGACTTCTCCAACTGCATCGACATAGTGAAGATGGTAGATTTGAAAACTAATAACGGCCAGTTCACCTGGAATAATAAATGGATGAATCAACATCAGGTAGCAACAAGACTTGACAGATTCCTAGTGTCAAAGTCAATCATAATGCAAGGGCTGACCTTAGAATGCAATATCCTACCCTAGGGAGGATCAGATCACTGGTTGATACAACATGAAGTAGGATTCCAGACCACACCAAAAAACATGCCCTTCAAATTTGAGAAATTCTGGCTGGAACACCCGACCTTCCAATAGAGAATAAAACAATGGTGGAGGGAGGAGAAACCATAGCAAGGGACAAGGATGTTCAAACTATATAAAAAACTCAAACACATCAAACATAGGCTCAAGGAGTGGAACAAGGACACCTTCGGAAATATAAACCAAGAAAAGAACAATATAGAAGGAAAAATGAAAATACTCCAGGAAACCTACATTTTGGAGGGATACACAGAGGAATGGAAAAATGAAGAACTTCAGCTGACTCAAGAGTGGGCGCAATGATGTCAGCAAGAAGAAAACCTCTGGTGACAAAAGTCCCAGATCAGATGGCTAAAGGAAGGGGAATGGAACACCAAATTTTTTCATAGAACAACAATGGCCAGAAGAGCCCACAACAAAATCCTGAAGATCAGGGATCAGGATGGAATAGAGAGAGAGTCACATAAAAACATAGAAACATCTCTGGTAAACCATTTCTAGGGGATAGCCCAAAAACCAAACCAAGATAGAATGACAGCCATACAACGGATAACACAACATATCCCACGACTGGTCACTGAAGAACAAAATAAAAATTTGAACAAACCCATAGCTGAGGAGGAAATCGACCAAGAACTCCAGGAAATGCCCAATGGGAAAGCTCCAGGCCCGGATGGATTCACAGTGGAGTTCTTCAAAGCCTGCTGGGAATTTGACAAACATGAAGTGTATAGAGTAGTGGAAGATTCTAGAAGGACAACCTCTATTCTCAAAGCGCTAAATGCCACAATGATTACACTCATCCCAAAATAAAATGAATCCAAAACCCCAGACAGATACCAACCGATAGAAATATGCAATGTGGTGTACAAGTTAATCTCCAAAGTCATAGAAAATAGGTTGAAAACCCTCCTACCCACACTGGTTTCACAAGAACAGGCTGGTGGCGTGGAAGGAAGACAAATAATGGACAATATCATCCACGCCCACGAACTCATCCATATCCTGAAGCTTCAGAAACAAGGTGGAATGATAATACAACTAGACCTAGATAAAGCTTATGATAAAATTAGCTGGCAGTATATGGTGAAGACCCTGGAAGCCTTCAGGTTCACCCAACACTGGATCAACTGGATAGTCAACCTAGTTTCAACTACAAGCCACTCACTCCTGCTCAATGGAGCCCCTACCAAACTGTACTATCCCACTGGAGGCATCAGACAAGGAGACCCACTGTCCCCCTTCCTTTTCATTCTAATAATGGAAGGTCTCAGCCGAAGCATAAAGAGCACAACCACAACAGGGGAAATAACTGGGATCAAACCCTTTGTGACCTGTCCTACCTCCACACACCAACATTTTGTGGACGACACCACACTACATGGCATACCCATGTTCAAGGAAGCAAAATATTACAAACGAATCCTAGATGAGTTTGGGGAAGCTTCGGGAGTTGAGATAAACCAGTCAAAATCTATAATCTTTTTCTTTAATACCATCCCCGCCATCCAGACAAATCTGGCCAACATTTTGGGCTTTGAACGCAAAACACTTCCAACCAAGTACCTGGGTATCCCACTAACAAATAAAGCTTATAAAATGTCCACTTGGGAAGGAATAATCAACAGGCTACAAGATCGGGTCAAAAACTGGACATACAGATCCCTCAACCTAGCTGGAAGACTCATCTTAACCAAGTCAGTGTTGCAAGCTATTCCAACCTTTATGATGTCGGTATTCCCAACCCCCAAGGGGATACTACAAATAATAAGGACAATACAAAGAGATTTCCTTTGGCAAGGAGCAGACATAAAGAAAAAATGGGCACTGGTGGCTTGGGAGAAGATTTGTAAACCAAAACACAATGGAGGCCTGGGGATACATAACCCGCAAGTGACCAATGATGCCTATGGGGAAAAACTCTAGTGGCATTGGGTCAAAGAAACCATGATGCCATGGGTAAACCTTTGGAAGGAAAAATATGCCCCGAACATAAGCAATCAGGACAAAATCTACTACAGAGGTACCAAGGCATGGTCTACTATCTGGAACCTAGCATGGCACAATAAGGCTTGGATTCAATCACACATATTTTGGGAGGTCAGAAATGGCAGAACTGCAAGATTTTGGGAGGACGCCTAGAAACAGGAACCTAGATTGGAAAAACCTAGAAGGGAGGAAATCCAACAAGAGATGCTTGTGCAAGGCAAAACCAGAGTCTACCAATACTAGAAGCAAGAGATAGATCGCAACAAATGGAGAATCTGGAATACTCTCACCCCACAGAATAGAGACAAAACCGCAACAACAATACAAGAAGTGGAGGAGGAACTGGGGAAATGAAAAATAACAGTTGCAGAAGGAATGGACTAGCTAAGATGGGGGCACAAGGATGACGGGGAATTCAACCTCAAATAAATACGCCACTACATTATGAACCAAGACCAAGAATACCCACCGCAACAGTGGGTTAAGCTCTGGAATAGCCCATAGTGGCCAAAAATAAAATCTTCTAGTGGCTAATACTCCACAATCGAATCTTAACTTGGGAAAACCTCAGGAAGCATGGTTTCATAGGACCCTCCAGATGTCCCCTATGTGAAGATAAAGAGGAAACAACGAACCATCTACTGGATGAATGTACCCTCGGTGCAGAAGTTTGGGACTGGGCGGAAAGCATCTTCTGACAATCAACCAGGATCAGAGGGAATATATCTGCAACTATCAATACTTGGAAAGAGAAATACAACGACAATGAAAAGGTGAATCTCAGTTGGATCCTCATTCCCGGAATGATCATTTGGGCAATCTGGAAAGGAAGAAACCGATGCATCTTCAAGAGCAAAAAATGGACGATAGAAAAGATCAAGGAAACCATCATCTCCATGAAAAGAGAAATGGTACAGAGCCACAACTACCAACCGAGTAGTGCACAACTCACAACCCAGGACCCTAGAATTCTTGAGGCCTTTCGACTGAAGGACAGACACAACCCCTTTCAAGTGAGACGACCAGTGCAACTCCAAATAGGTGACGCAACTGGAAACAGCCACTAGAGGGTTCCCTCAAGCTGAATTTTGACGAGGCATCGAAAGGCAACCTAGGTTGGACAGGGTTGGGAGGATTCATCAGGGACAGTGAAGGAAATATCATTCGGTTGTACACTGGGAGTTTGGGGAACTCAACTAACAATGCAGCGGAGTTTGGAGACCTGGAGATCGACCTTGATATTCTACGCTGGGAAGCAATAACCAATACTATAGTGGAAGGATATTCCAAGCTAGTAATCAACACAGTTAGGAAGCTCCAAAACGGTACCAGAATGGGCAAAATCCAGAAACACTGACGCTTGGCGCAGTCCCTGCAATGAATTCAGGAGCACATGCAGTCGGGGATCGCAGTAGAGTTGCGTTGGGTATAAAGGTCAGCTAATGGTCTAACGAACCAAATAGCTAATGAAGATGCAGATGGAGTAGGACTAGAACTGGACACAATTTGGAGTAACATACCAAGTGGTCAATTCTGAACTGACTTCACTCAAATAGCGGCAAAGGACTACGATGGCAGCCGAAGGATGGATGACCACAGTGATATTAGAGGCGCAGAAGTACTCGAAACGCATGTAGGACCCCATCAGTATCTGAAAGGCCAACATGCCAACGTGAATTCTAATACAGACCCAAGTCACACCACAGGAGGAGATACTATACGGCGGCCCTATCACTAGAAAGGAGTACAGAGACTGCTCGTGGGAGAAAAAGAGGGATATCCAACAAGAGGAAAAGTACACATAACAAAATGTTTGTTAAGAACCAAATACCAATATAGCATGGAAAAACCTCAGAAAAAGTACTCAACGCCTTGAAAAAGAGATAATTTCAAATAATAAGCATGTTCGAGGGGGCAACCTCCTTTTACCCCACTTAAATGTTCAAGTACAAGATGATTCAAAATGAAAATGTATCCTTGGTATATGTAGGAGACTAGGAGATATAATTACAACTAATGGCCTAAAGCCGACATAAATAAAATAACATTACTAATATAATATGCCCCTATTGAGGGGTAATGAGCCAATATTAGGGCTTAACATGCCCCTCCCCTTGAGACAAGTTTTGTCCGCAATGCTTGAGTAACTCTAGATGCTTCTGTATAAAAGAATCATCTTCCCAAGTGGAATCTTCAGTCGGTAGTTTCCTCCATTTAATGAGATACTCTGAAATGGATCTATTCCTCAG
>JZKD02S0158738.1:11658-23390 GCA_000966675.3 Picea glauca
TCCCAGGATAAATGTTGTGTCTCTTGTGAATGTGTATTTCTCAGTGATCTTGTTCTTATTATGCTCTTATCTTATGAAATGAAAAGAACTATAATAATGGCATAAACATTAACATCTAGGATTCATTCTCTTTTATTTTCAATTGGAACTGAGTATCTTCTAATTTAGCTTTCTATCTTTTCTCTTTAGCTAAGCACTGGGTAACCCATTTTTCTTGCATCTTTTGAATCTCATTTTTATATTGTTGCATGTAAATTATACCAATATCATATATTTCCTCCTTTCCTTTCCATTGTTGGAGATTAACCTTTAAGGAAGCAATAGCTAATGTGTTTGTAAGAATATCATCTAAGATCTCATTTACCATTTCTTTTGTTGGATTAACATTATCAAGATCACTTAATTTTGGATGATCAAATTAGGAAATAGGAGGAGGAATTTCCTATTATAAAGCATAAAACAAAATGTCCATGTTGGATTTCTCAATGGAATTCTATTATTTAGATTTCATCTTACATGATCTTCTTCTAAGGTTTTGATTATGTGATTTCAACCTCTTATTCTCCCTTCTCAATTTCCTGCTTTGAATCTTTGGCATTTTATTTTGAGCCTTAATATGTCTATCTAGGACTTCTAGTTGTGCATTATGTTCCTCTAATTTTCTCATCTTTCTAATTCTGTTCCTCAAATTCACCTTTTTAAACAATTTAAGCAATTCAACAATGTTACCTATTTTTCTTGTTTAGTATTTTAATCATCTGCCACTTTTAACTCTGTGTTGGTCGTCACTACATCTTGAAGACTAGGGGAAGTTGATTTCAAGAATCTAGTTCTTGGCTTCTTGGGTGGATGTATAGAACTTGCTTCCTAGATATCTACATCAAACTCACCTAATAGCTCATTATGCTCCATTTTTTCTAACATATCTTCTTGTTCTACAACTATGAGTTCTTCTAATTCCATATTCCTTCTTTTTTCCGCCATGCTTCTCATAATCCTCATTTTAGTAATCTGTGTCTATGAAGAAGAAGAAAAAAAAACCATTTTCCTTTGTGGTGTAAGTGAAAAAGAAACCATTTTCATGTGTGTTGGAGGAGATGAAGAAACCCTTTTCCTCTGTGTTGGAGGAGAATAAGAAACCCTTTTTCTCTGTGCTAGAGGAGAAGAAGAAACCCTTTAGTTATTTTTCTTTCTATAACTAGAATAGGATGAAACCATTTTTGTTGAAGAAATGCATCCAAAGTTAACTCATAACGATTCAACTCGGCCAAGACTATGATTTTAATTAAGTCATGGTGATACAGACTGTGTTCCATATTTTCCTTATTTTTTTGAACATAGACATACATTTTTGTGAGGCTCTTCCATAGAAAATAGGATAAATTAACCCATTTCCATTTTTCAAATGCAATAGTAACCGATTATGATAAAGAAACAATAAATTGAAATGGACCTCGCATGTAATATACTTTTGTATGAAGAATATTACCTCTTTACATGGATTGATTATCGATTCTTGAGATACTTCGTTTCGCCAATCAAGGGTTTATGCATTACTACGCATGAATTGTTTCGAGGAATTTGATTCCATACTTTTTTTTTAAACTACCATTCTCCAATTTGGGGCAATCTTGTAATCACTGCAATAGAATATTTTGATACATGAACAATTAACCCTTTAATATTCATGTTGGCTCCATCAAACGTTTTTTCAAATTTTGTTGTGACTCTATCATTATATCCATGGAACTTTTCAAAGAAACTGAGCCATCCTATCTATCAAAAAAATTATCTAACCTCTGCATATGCTTCCAATAACTCGATGTATTATGGTTCATGATTATCAGCTCCTTTTCCCATTGTTTCAATTATTATCAACAATGTGTGGGAAAGATTTCGGGTGTTCCAAATTAACCACTAGACTGTTAATTAGGGTTTCAAGGTGATGCATGAGGTAAATGGAATGCAAAGGCGTGATTTGAATTGTAAAGTGGAGGAAGGAAATGATAATTTAATGAACAATGATATGATAGTCACCCATTTCATGTAATCATGAATCTTTATTCATGGCAACATGATGTGGGTTCATGAAAACGTGACTGGTAATAATTCGTTCATGGAGGATAAGGTATGGTATTTCAACAAAGTTTTATGTTACATGATCAAATCATTATTTCCTTTAAAAGAATGAGATGGGATAACAGGGTTATATAACTAGACTGAAATGAAATAATATAATCAAGGAGTCATAAGAGTAAACATTGAAGATTAAGTTTTTCAAATATTTGAAAAACTTATAAGAAAACCAAAAAATACCTTTTTACCAAATTGGTTATGTACAATTTTGATATCTTGACTAGAATCCACTTTTCTGACCATAAGTGGGGCTTCTTTACAACTTGAGATCTTATAGTACTACAAATTATTTGATCTAAAATTGAAAATGTAAACATTTCTACAATAAATAACAAATCTTGTAGAAAATAATCATTTCTTGTAGCAGAAGACAGGTCTTGTAACAAATTTCAAATCTTGTAGCAAACTGCAAATCTTATAGCAAACTACAAATCCTATAGCGATAACGGTTTCGTGGAATAGAAGTAAATATCGTAGCCAGATAGATTATGTAGAAAATTGCTTGTAGAGAATAAACTTATAAGATTCTTAGCAACCTAAAATACTTTGGAACATGGTACAATACTTCATAAATCATCATCATTTTTTATATATATTTTATTTTTTTATTTTCAAGCCTTCTCTACTAGTGAGGTAGTTTCTAAACATGGCTTGTCTAGCTGGGCTTCAGCACTTCAAATAGGTTTTCATAGTTGGATTTATTATTTTTATTATTATTATTATTATCATAAAGAAATCAGGATGATGTGGATATAGGTGGCATAACCACCTTACTTACAACCTTCAATTCTTCTTGCTTAATAAACTCTTATACAAATTATTTTTTGGACAATGACTTTCTATATAATCTCAATCGATGGCCATTAGCAACGAATGAGGTTCTTTTTGTGATGTTCAAAACATCAAATCTAACTTAGTGCATTAAAGACAAATTAAACACAGTAATTTGCATCCATTAACTAGTAAAATAAATATATGTTAATTCTACTTTCATAATCTACAAGAAAGAGTGAGTTGTTAGAGTATTACCTAAATGATATAGATATCAACTCACTAAAAATGTGGTGAACACGAAATCATTGTGCTCCAATCTTTAATCTAGTTAGTTGCAACAAAGTGTGGGGGACGAGTATAACTCTCCTCCCAACCAATCGCTTAGTCAACACGACTAACAGCCCATTGATCCCTCTATAACATCCCCGCTATAATCCTCAGTTTAATTAATGCTTAATGTAGATATAATGTGTGTATATGACCAAGCGATGTATTATGCAAATTGTATTTCTGAATTTTAATAAATAAAATGTCATGCCATCTACTAGGGGACATGGAAAGAGATGGGGGTTGATTAATCCACACGAGATGGGAGGGTCTAAGATGATGTCTAAGAGAGGGGTCCAAAGGGGAATTACCCATGTCTATTAATTCAACCCACTCCCTAAAATTACTATTAGTATATGAACCTTCTAATTTTCTAATTGAGTGTTCCCAAAGCCAAACATTGAATACATGTAAGAGGGTGGGGTGAGAAGTCACATCCTATAGTTATTGGGAGCATGGGGATTAAGTAAAATAAACATTGGAGAGTGTGGGAGTCAACTTACATGGGGAAAAGAGACAAAATTTGTATGGGAAGAACAAGTAAATCTTACATGAATTTTTTGCATGAATAGGGAAGAAGAGCATGGGAGTTGGAGAAATCATGAAGGGCGAATTTTGGAGAGTATTTAGAATAAAATGTTGAAGAGATTGGTTGTGAGGACTGAAGA
Organism: Picea glauca; assembly: GCA_000966675.3. Classification (NCBI taxonomy): domain Eukaryota; kingdom Viridiplantae; phylum Streptophyta; class Pinopsida; order Pinales; family Pinaceae; genus Picea; species Picea glauca. Next base: position 15,564 of record JZKD02S0158738.1, read on the forward strand.
GTGAACTCCTATGTGAGTTGCACTGTAACAACAAGTGATTGTTGTTGTTTTTCTTGGTAGTTTTTCTAGCAGTGAGCTCCCTTGAGTTTTTCCAATAGTGAGATTTTTGGTTACCTATGCTAGAGAGACCATGATAAATGAATGGGACATTTGATGGACTGATAATAGTGAAGGGGTACATTCCTTGGGTTGGGCGGGTCGAGAGGAAGAGAACTGGTGGAAAATCAAGATAGTTGTAGGAGAATGCCAGTCGATTGTGGGATTTTCTAAGTTGTGAGTGGACAATGAGAGACCAACCTCTTTTGTGGATTGCTAGCCCCAACTCGAGGGTGACTTGATATTGAGATTTGGAATAGAAATTTGATGGTTGGGTGGAACGTACATCCCAAACAGTTGGTTGCACAACTGATTTAAAAGTTAAGTGTTTGTTTGTTTTATGAATGAGCTTAATGGTTGTGCATTCACTTTGTGTTTAAAAAGGATTTATATGTTGATGTTTTGTAATGTATCCAGCCACCCACAGGTTGGCCACGCTACTTTAAAACACACATCAAAACTGATTTTGAAATTCTAATAATAATTATTTAATAAAGAAACATGAAAGACTCACATGCAAAAATAAAGATTCATGCTACATCATAAAAGAAAGGAACAGTGTGTCATGCACAACAATAACCAGCAAGCATGCACACGAAATTACATCTCAGAGATAAATATACACGGCAGAATATAAATTATGTAGAAAATGAAAAGAGAACTTATCTTTAATTAAACCATCATCAACCGGTTGCAGACCAAGGACATTCCTTCCAACCATAGGCATTATTGTTACAATTCTCAACATCAGGTCACCCCCTAGCCAGGGCTATGAATCCACAAGGATGGGTCCTAGAACAAATCTAAAACACACAATAGTTGGCTAATTAGCTCTCATTTTTACCCAACTCCACGGTAATCTTAATTTCCAGCTCGCTTTCCCCTTCAGCCTACACAACCCAAATAAATGAACCCCTTTCTCTGTCATGTAGTCGCTCAGGTTGTTCCATTTCTCTCCAAGGCTCCAGTGCTACTGGTCAAGAAATATCCCTGCTAAAAACTCCAAGGATTTTCATTTGTGGACGGTTTTTTCTGAACTGCCATCAATATCATGCACACATGCATCCATTCCCTCCTGGAATGATTAGTAATTTATTACAACCATCTAGCAATGGATCTCCTCTTCCAGCCATTCGTTTCCATGCTCAGACCAAGAGCATATGAATTAGCAAGAATGAGGAACCCAAAAATGAAAGAGTAAGAAGAGTGTAAGAGTGACTGGAGAAGATCAAGTGAACCCCCAAACATCCAAAGAGATGTTTATATAATTACATGAAATTAAGAATCGTGTGGTCTCTCCCCCAAGAATCTCATGTAACCACTTTTCTCAATTAAAGTCAATATGGCCAAATAAAATATAATAAAAAGACTCGTCCCCTTAAGCCTCCTCTATTGTGGAATCATATCCCCCTATATCTTGTCCTTGTATGTCTTGCAGCCAATAGTGTATTTTTATTAATGTATATAGAAGTATTACATTTCCTAGGCACTCTGGCCCCTTTTCAACTTTACCAGCTCACTAGCCTTATGTCACATTTACATAATACATTATAGTTCGTAGGGATTAAAATTGGGGTGTTACATGTGTTGAGTTATTTAAATTGCATTCAAGTTTATTTTAACATATTGTAGATGCATTTAATTAATGGTATCATACAATAGTTAAATATGTGTGTAATGTGTAGCTAGTAAAATACATGAAATTAGTTAGCAGAAAAAAATTATTTTTTATGTGTAATTTCACACATAATGGACCTCAATTAGGTTGGGGAGCATTACATTATGATATCAGAGCCTATGTTTCAAATAGTGGGTTTGTATGGGCTAAGATCAATGCAAATTTGGGTGAAATTTGTTGTTACAGATTTTGGTCTGTGACGTATTTGGGGAAATTAATGAATTTTGGAGTGAAATCCCCAAATTTATAAACGATTCAGCTTGAAATTTTCCTCATAACCCTCTCAAAGATGATCAAGGGCATTAAAATACATATTGAAAAGTCAAAATTTGACTTGGAAGGTTGAAATTCATGTTTTAATGGTCGTTGAAGAAGTTGGGGTGAAGTTTGATGTATTAACAGTCTAGATCAGTTTTGATTTTGAGATCAATGGCCCAGATTCATTGTATATCGACAAAAAGTTATAAGTTTTTTATAGTTGGAAAAATGAAACAGATCGAGTGTAATATACCTACAAGTATATTACATTTCTTATCATGTAATAATATGTTATAGGTTTGTTATTATGTAAATAGGCATTATAATGTAAATGATAAGTCATGACCTTTGGCCTATGATAAGTCATAACCTTTGGTAAGGACAAGACTTATCATTCCCCACGTGTATTTATATACATGTATTGTATTTCATATTATGTCAAGTAAATCTCTAAAATGGATAGTAAATAAAATATTATTTATTATGGATATATGGAATTATGTTATGTGTTCATGATGTTCTCATGAAGTGGACCACCAGATCCACTTCATTTGGTATCAGAGCGGTCTTTATGTTGGCATGTGGTCAACTTTTTGGTTGTTCGATTGTTTCCCCGATCTCTGATCAAGTGGATTTTGTTGTGGCATTAAAAAAAGAGAAAAGAAAAGAAAAAAAATCTAAAAATAATATCTAGGCTTGGTGGACCATTCTTTTCTCTTAATAAAGAATAAATAAGGGAGAAAAAAGAAAGAAACAAACAAACAAAAGAACAAAATGTGGTTTAAAAAAAAAAAACATGGTAATTGCCCGTGGTATTGGTAAAATATTATAAGGAAAAGAAGTAAAAAACAAAAAAAAAGGTAAAAAATTGATTTTATCGTTGGTGGTTTACAGGGCCATGGTTTTGGTAAACCATTGGTCCATGCTATTTCATTGACCTGTGGTTTTGGTAAAACATTGGCCCGTCATTTTTTATATTACTATTATTATTAGCAAGTGATATAGAAGGACAATTATTTCATGAGTATTTTGAAAATTTGGAAATAATATTTAATTACTTTATATTAAAGTATTAATATAAAAGTAAAATACAATTGGTATTCCCTATCATATATTTAAAAAAATATATACAGAGACAAAAACTTTTTACAGTGGTAAATTTTTCTTACTAAGATAAGTTCAAAAAGTTCAAATGGAAAATAAGGTTCAATTCACTTCTAGGTATGTTTTGGAACCAAATGATATTGTCATATGTATGTTAGGGAGGAACCAAAATGAGACCATAAGCATTGTCATTGACCTATGTGTGTTAGGGAGGATCCAAAATGAGACCATAAGCATTGTCATTGACCTCGTTAGTCATTGGAACTATATTGATATTAAATTGGCAAATAAATTACAACTTGCGAAAGATGAAGTTAAAAGATCTCTTACACAAGAGTGTGATGATGAGATTAATAATTTAAAATTAAGAATCAATGAGTACTCCCCAAAATGCAATTTTTTTGTGTTACAAACCAAGGAAGTTAATGTGTTTCTAGGGAACTCTTGGTTGAAATCAATTGGTACTTTTACCATGAATGTTGATAAAAAGCACATAGAATTCGAGCACCTTACCAACAAAATAATGTTGCAAGACATTAATTCAAAGCACCTTGCTCTATCATCGAATTTTGATCAGAATGAACAACAAAATCACACAGAATTAATGGAAAAAAAAATGAATAAAATTATTATTAGAAATGATGAAGAAATTGTGCAAAATCGAACATAATTGGAGAAGCAATATACAAAAATTCTTAAATTTCAACAACAAATTAAAGAGTTGCAACAAAAAATTAGTACTATAAAAAGCACTCATAAAAAAGAGTTTGAAAATATCAACAAAGAACTATTTTCCAAATATGAAGAAATTTCTTGCTTGATAAATCATAATAAAAGTCTACTCGTAGATATGAAGAAATTGAAGAATAAGAGGAAGGTAGAGAAAGAAACACAAACCATGGATAAGGGCACTAGCACCGACTTGATTGACATGGAAAAACATAATGTTCTTAACAATGATGTTGTATCAGTGGGAGTATTTCCAGAAGATGATCTCAATAAACAATTATATGATAAAGCAACATCCATGGATTTAGTTGAAGTTGACATGTTGTTGATAGCCACTAATAAATTCATGGGACAATCGAAGGATGTTGTCGCACCAATAAATACAAAAAAATAAGATATCATCATGATGACTCAAGTAAATCATGACAAGACTAAGCCAGACATTAAGAAGGATAAAATTCCTAGGCATCCAAAGATATATGTGCCCTGAAGTCAACAAAGAAGAACACATCCAAAATCTTATCATCGGAGATTTCCAGAAAAAATCCACCTTGGATGGATTGATTATTTTTCAATGTGCCGGTATTGTTCAAGAATTCAATTTCCATATCGCCTTGTGTCTTCTACTTTATCTAATCAATAGAAATTACAAAAGAATGTCATTCTATCATAAGAGTTTTGCATTCCCTATGCTTTGAGAACAAATCATTTTTAAGGGGGGGAGACTTGTAATATACCTACAAGTATATTACATTTCTTATCATGTAATAATATGTTATAGGTATTTTATTATGTAAATGATAAAATCTATGAAAATTCATCATCTTTGGCAAGGACATGACTTATCATTCCCCATGTGTATTTATATACATGTATTGTATTTCATATGATGTCAAGTAAATATGTAAAACGGAAAGTAAATAAAATATTATTTATTATGGATATATGGAATTATGTTATGTATTCATGATGTTATCATGAAGTGGACCACCAGATCCACTTCATCGATGGTTTGGATTCATTTTTTACGGTTGGGAAAATGAAACATATCAATAGTCTGGATTCATTTTCGATAGTTGGGAAATGGAGCAAATCAACAGACGAGACTTATTGGTAAATTTGTTTGAAGTATGGTGCACCAATAGTCATGATCATTTAAACTAGGAGATCAATGGCCCAGATTCATTCTGATTTTAGTTGAAAATTTCTAAGTATCAGATTTCAACAAAATTCATGGGAAAAATCGGTTTGCCAACAGAAATTTTCGATGATCAATGGTTGGATAAGTGAGTTTGGTGAAGTGTTCCATTCAACCAAAGAAAAACTATGGTCATTGATAGTAGATGATCAGGGGTCTACATAAATTAGTGAAAGGTTTCATACGTCCAAAGGAAATCAGTGATCGTCGATGGTCGATGATCATGGGTTATCAAAATTAGTGAGTTGTTCAGTTCATCCAAGAGAAGTTGTCTATGATCAATGGAAAAGAAAGAAGGGGGTGAAGTTTCTTTCCACATCATCATCCATGTTTCATGCCACATCAGCATCCATGTGGCATGCCACATCATCATAGTTTCTACATCAGCCAAGAGATGGTTGATCGCTATGATCATGGTTCGACGAGATTTATGGGAAATATTGGTTTTTCAAGAGAGACAGACGATGTTCGATGGTTGATGATCAGGTTTTGAGGAAATCGGTGAACAAGTTTGGTTTACCAAATGAAATAGCAGATCATTGATCACTAATATAGTGTTGGAATATCAACGATCTAGATGGATTCGAGTCAACGATCGATGGTGGAGATTCATCAACGGGCCTTGGAAAGGTTTAGCAGATCAATGGATAAGATTACTCTCAATTTTGAGATCAACGGCACAGATTAAAAGACTATTACAATAATAAAACAATCAATTTTCTATGCTTTTTTCTAATTTTTGAAGGCCTTCAACTTGTAGAGTGATTTTGAGGACCTAAATGACATTTTTAGGGGCGGGGGGGGGGCAGGGAGTCACAAGCATAATATGTACCCTTGGTAAACCTAGTCTTTTCATCTTAAATAAAATAACTCAGAGAGAGCTTTCCAACGAGATATTTTGAGCACAAAACAAAGCTTGTATGAGAAAGATACAGTTGAAACAGTTAAGGGTATAATTTTTGCACCAGTTTCCTTCCAGAGGGCATAACTCCTTGATCATTAGAAGTCTATTTGGGGCACAAGAGAAGTCTATGGAAATATTATGAAACATAGAAGTCAGCCATGGAACCAAATGTGGAATGTGGGTACATGAAAATGTGCATGAAGAGAAAGAAGACACATGTAGCATGCAGGGATAAAATGGGAAAACAATCAAAACTTTCAGAGACCATAATTTTTCAGCTTGGAGCTTAGATTTGAGAAAACAAAATAGTCGTTGGAAAGGTAGTGAGGAGGAGAATCCATATATCCACCCATGATTTTGAATTGTGCATTATAATTTTCTTAGAAAACAATAATAAATTTTGCAATAGTGAAAACAGAGCAATGAGTGGAAATTACAGCTTGTAAATGTTGTAACTTTTCACTCATAACTCATAATGGGGCATGAGTACAGCCATTGGATATTTGTTTCAAAGAGGAATGTGTCTAAGGAATCATATTTTGACTAAGTGCATTATGTTCTTCATAAAATGATATGAAGAATGATTTGTATTCTATTTAATGAAATGTTTTATAGTATGTGTGTTCTAACAACAATTAGTACATGCACATTTCTTGAAGAATTAGAGGTATAGGAAAATAATTTTGGTTCTTATATGAGGACTAGGGTTATGAAAGATGCCCAAGTATCTTACATACATGAATAGGAGATCATAGGTCTACATGTCAACATGGGAAATGTTGAGGTAGAATCTAATGGAAGAATAGGCAAACGAGAGACTATAACTATGAGAAGTCTGTAGAGACAAGTGTAGAGCTATAGGGAAGATAATGAGAAGATTATGAAGGCTCGGGAAGAGATACTTCAGAGTCTAGATATGATATAGAGGAAATCTATTAAATAATATAGCACAAAGAAAGCAGTTAGTGCTATATAGGTGACAACATACATATCCCATAGTAGAAAGGATGATCATGGGAATGGAAAATAGTCAAGAAATATAAGTAGGAATCATCATTCCCTAAAGAAATCCACTAGGATATCTCATGCAAGTTCAGGATCAGGGAGAAGCCCTAGTGTGTCTTATGTTTGGAGGTAGAGGAGAAGGTCTGGGGAAAACATCTTGCAAGGTGAACTCAGGAAAATCAAGCCACCAACTTTTAATGGTGCGAATAGAAAAGGATAAGAGGTTGAGGCATGGCTATTGGATATGAATAAATATTTCCAGCTACATGAATACCCCTCAAGGTTAGAAGCTAGAATCATAACCTACTACTTGCAAGGAAAGGTAGCCATGTGGTGGGATCATATTAAGCAATCTAAACACCTTAATGAGAAGAAGGTCACATGGATGCAGTTCAAAGCATATTTCCAAGAGAAATATTTGTATTAGCATTACTATGAAAGAAAGATGAAAGAGTTATTTGAACTCAAATTGAGAAGCATGACAATGGATGAATACGAGAATAGGTTCTTTTAACTGTTGAAGTATGTGATCTTCATAAAGCATTAGAAGGTCAAAATCAAAAGGTTTATAAGTGGTTTACCCTCTTTCTACAATGACAAGATACAATATGATAACCACAGGAGCATGGAGGAAGCTATAAGGAGAAAAAAGTATCTTTATGAGTAGAGCTGATGAATATCAGTTTTCCAAAAATCTTGGAATGACAAGATGAAGGGTAAAAAGGATCAAAGGAAAAAAAGTTTTAATCCACCCTTTTTCAAGAACAGATCACAAGAAAATCAAAAAGGATAGTTGGCCCAAAATGAGCCCGGGATTACAGATCCATTTGGGAAAAGGCCAAGGAAACATCATGT
>JZKD02S0158749.1:0-13481 GCA_000966675.3 Picea glauca
TGATCAGAGTCTACCTATGACTCTATGGGCAGAAGCATGTATGACAGCAGTGTATGTTCAAAACATAAGTCCTCATCAGATCCTGAAGAACATTACTCTAGAAGAAGCCTTCACCGGAGTGAAGCCTGAGATTCGACACTTCATAATATTTGGATGTCCAGTATATTTTCATGTGCCCAAAGAGAAGATATCCAAGCTAGAACCTTTGGGAAGAAAGGGCACATTTGTAGGATATAGTGAATCCTCAAAATCATATCGAATCTACATTCCTGGTCAAAGACAAATTGAAATAAGTAGAGATGTTACCTTTGAATAAGAAGTAACCTTCCAAATATCCAGAGAAGCTCGGATGGAAATTGATAGTGAGGCAATGCCTTCTCCCCCTTCAACAATTCAGAGGGAGACAGACATTATTCCAGTTGATCCGGTAGCTCCAATTGATCCATTTGTTCCAGCCGATCCAGTTCCTCCAAGCGACATACCTAGAGATATTACAGTTGGACATAAAATGCCTTATTGGGCTCGACAAACTCTACAAGAAGCAGAAGGACATAAATCCCCTCAAGGAACAACTAGAGAGAGCAAGAGACGAAATAGATTCTCAAGCTACCTTTCAGCCATGACCCACATCATTGACTCAGAGCCATCTTGTCATGGAGAAGCTTCAGGTCAACAAGTATGGAAAGATTCCATGACTGAAGAATACCAATCTATATTGAAAAATGATGTATGGGATGTTGTTCCAAGACTAGAGGGAAAGTCTATAGTGACTTCCAAATGGATTGATAAAATCAACCATGCATTTGATGGAAGCATCTAAAAATACAAATAAATATTTGTGGCCAGAGGGTTATCACAAGTAGAGGGAGTTGACTATGACGAGGCTTTTTCTCCAGTAGCCCGATACACCTCCATTTGTTCTATCATTTCACTAGTTGCTTCCATAGGTTGGAAGCTACACCAAATTGATGTAAAGACATCCTTTCTCAATGGTGAAATTGAGGAAGAATTTTATATCGAGAATCCAAAAGGATTCGTTGTACAAAACAAAATATCTCATGTATGCAGGTTAAAGAAATCCCTATATGGTCTAAAACAAGAACCATGTTCTTAGTACGAGAAAATGGATGGATTTCTGATTATCTTGGGCTTCAACAAAATTATTGTTGATTAAAACTTATATTATCACATTGATGGCAATGAGTGTTTGATTTTGGTCCTATATGTGGATGAACCTTTTCTCACTGGCTTAGAGAGACTCATTCCTGAATGCAAACGGGCATTGACTGTTAAATTTGAAATGAAGGACTTGGGGTTGATGCATTACTTCTTGGGACTAGAAGTATGGAAAAAGACGGATGAGATTTTCCCGAGTCAAGGAAAATATACTGTGGAGATACTGAAAATTTTTGGCATAACAGAATGAAAATCCATGCCCAATCCAATGGTAATGGATTTGAAGAAGATGAGTGATACTGATTCAGGAGATGTATATCCACACTTATACTGACAGTTGATTGGATTATTGATGTATCTGGTTAACACCAGACTGGATATTTTCTATGCAGTAAATGTGTTTAGTCAGTTTATGATCCAACCGAGACGGACACACTGGATAGCTGCAAAACATGTATTGAGATACTTACAAGGCACAATTGGTTATGGCCTAAGATATGCCTTTGGTGTATACTTGAGCCTACAAGGATATGCCAATATAGATTGGGCAAGAAGCGCAGTGTACAGAAAAATCACCTCCGGTTGTTGCTTCACTTTAGGGTCTGCCATGGTTTCCTAGTGTAGCAGAAAACAAAGCTTTGTGGCATTGAGAACCCCAGAGGAAACGTACATTGCATTGAGTGTAGCAGTATACGAAGCAGTGTGGCTTCGCAAACTTCTGACTCACTTGTTCGATCATGAAATGGATCCTACTACTATTCATTGTGATAACCAGAGTTGTGTAAAGCTCTATGAGAACCTTGTGTTTCATGACAGATCGAAACACATTGAGATAAAGTATCACTATATCAGAGACATGGTGCAAACGAAGACAGTACATGTGCAATATCTTCCTACTCATGAACAGATCACAGATATCTTCACCAAACCACTTGCCAAGACAAAGTTCGAGTATTTCTGTGATAGACTTGGCCTCGTGGAGAATTACTCTCTAGCTAAGAGGGAGTGTTAATGATTGCAGCAACGTGAGACATTCTCCAAGACACAAACCTGAGAGAGATCCCCTGAGAGGGGTGTGTGGTTCATATATGTGATAGAGTTGGAACATAGAGATGGCCTCTTCCTTATAGAGATTTGAGAAGAACTCCAGATGATTCTCCTATGTAACGCGGTGAGAAAGGAGATCTGCAGAGTTGGACATGCATGTGGCTAAGCACAAGGTGAACGTGTGAATTCTCATAGAGTTGGGTGCATCGTCATAAGACAGAAATGAAGATGATATATTATCCTCCTCTGAGCAGAGATTTGATATGATGAACTCCAGATGACTCTCTTATGTAATGCAGTGGGAAAGAAGATCTGTTGAGCGGACGTGCCTGTGGACAAGCACAGGTGAACGTGATCCTAGTGGTTGAGCACTAGTGAGAGTGGTTCTCCTGTGTAATGTAGTGAGATAGAGATATGGACATCCCTATGGATGTTCCCTTAGCGGTTGAGCACTAGTGGGTGTATAAGATCCCTTGCTATATTGTTCAAGAGTCAAACATGCTTGTAACCCTAATTGTAATGTAAAGGGTACAGGTCGGCCCCACCTTAATGTGATTGATAATTAATGTAAAAGATAATTAATATGGTTAATATTAATTATATTATGAGATAGAGAGGTCGGTCGTGTTATGCCAATAGACACTTTTGTTGACAGGTCAAGTCTAATATAAGTAAAGGTAAATTCCCCATTGGGGAATCATATATTTTGTGTGAGTTTGGAAATTTCAGCAAGTACATCTTCTTGGGAAAAGTGTGCACCTCTCTTGGGTGCTAGTCTTCTAGGGTTTTCAAGCACCCTCTTGTGTTCTAGGTTTTCTTGGTGGTGAAGGTATTTCTCTTGAATAATATAGCAAAGGATTTGGCTGGGTTTTCTTCCCTTGTTGAAAAGGGTTTCCCGGGATAGTTCTTGTGTTCTTGTGCATGGTGTTTCTTCTTGTGATATTCGTTGTTGCAACATAATTTTTTATGGCTTAAGTTAAATGCTAAAAAGGAATGAACTTCATGCTTAAAACTTGCTTATTGAAAAACCAACAATAACCACATTAATAATCTTATAAACTTAAGCTAGAATTGGACGTGTGCCAAGACAAAGCACAATGCCTAAGGGTTGTCATATAATTTTTCATCTGTCACATCCTCAATTTTATGCCATGCGTCCATTCAATGTGTCACGCTTCATATGTTTTCCATGCATGAATTCCAACTAACATCTTAGACCCATTCTTCTAGACTTAGGTGACTAAGGCATTTTCTTTCCATCACTCGACACCATGAACGATAAAGGTTGCATCATATCAGTTGGTCTACAGGAATCCTTCATGGAACCTATTGGTATGGAATCTCAATATAGGGGTCATCATTTTGCATTTTCTTGGATAACACTCTTGCTAGAAAGTTTACAATCATATCGCGTCCACCCAAGTCCTTTATTTTCAAAATACAACAAGCACCTTGAATTCAATCTATAAGATGCATTTTCACTAGGAACTATGCAAATATATCTAATGAAAAAAAATCCAAAAACAAAACTGCTACTTATAGAGCCTGGAATTCAATCTGTAAGATGCATTTGCACTGGGAACTATGCAAACATATATGATGAAAAAAAAATCCAAAATCAAAATTGTTACTTACAGAGCCTTGCAGTTTTTCAATGGTTGACTTAGTTTCTTTAACCGTGCTCATTGTGACAAAATAAAATCCTCTAGTTATCCTAGTTTCCCCATTACTAACAACCTATGGCCAATATGTCTGTTAGAAAAAAGAGACAAAAATTCATCAAAATTCATTTTTCAATTTTAATTATAAGAAGAGGTACTATACACCCTTCAAAAAGGTGAACAAAACAAACCTAAACCCATATATATTTTTATGTATGTGTCCAGACTGTTATGAAAATGAGAAGTACATGTATAGACTCCACGGTTCCAAATTCTTGAAAGAGTTGAGTAAGTTGTGCAATGTCACCACTCCCAGAGAGATTGCCCACATAGAGTTTAGTTCTTCTAGGTGGTAGCTCTTCATTTTTCGGTTGTCTCTCTTTATTTGTTTCTTCTTCTTCTAGTATTGATTTCTTTGTACTTTGTGTTTCTTCTTGAGCTAATGATGTGATTCTAAACACCTTTCTGCATGCAATACCATGGGAGAGTTGGAGAGAGAAATGGGGTTGCATTGATATTTTTACAAAGGACATCCTTAGATGAGGAAGAACATTGTTTTTGTGATGAATAAAGGGAAAATAGCACACAACAGATCGTTAACAATGGTTGTGCCTCTAATGAATAATGCAGGCCAAATGCCTGGTCCAAGGGAAAATNAGATTCTTACAAAGTATGATGTTATATTGTCATCATCATTCATTTTCATGTCACATAGCTCATTCTTCAGACTCATTACTTGTCCAATGTTTCTGACTGAGAAGAGGTTAGTTAGGGCATCGTACATCTTTTTGGATGAGTCAAGATGAGAGATGTAGGGTATAAAGTGGTCCTTTACAGAGTCCACTATGATGCTCATAGCATTGATGTCATTGTCCTTGAACTTCTCCATACTACAACGTTCTGAGGTTCCTTCACTTTTCCTACTTCAAATTGTGGTTCCATGATCTTTCCTTTCACGATATCCAACACTTTATTCTTGGAAAGGATGAGGTCAATCCTTCTCTTCCATGCTCTGAAGTTAGAATCCCCTTCTAACTTGTTTTCTAACTTCATAGAGTAAGTCATGATTGCTTTGACTTGGTCAACCTTTGACTTTGACCAAAAACTCAAACTTTATGTCTTGGCTTGCTGAGAGTACCAGGAGGTGTGCTAGGATAGGTTACACTAGGCTATCTAGGAATTAGGTCAAGCTCTTCTCTTAAGGTGCCTCAACTAGAGGGTTAGGGTTTTGTTTCTACAACAAAACTTTGACTTCAACTGCAACTATAACTGAGAAAATTCTCCCAATCTATCTTCCAGCGATTATATTGTCTGAAGATAGTGTGGGCCCATAACCTGTTAGAAAAATAGGTGTGCTCATTTCACCATAGACAATATAGAAATATTGTCACCCAACCATAGGCACTAAGGCCACCCCCGAGCACCTTAACCTTGATAGACAAAATAATTCTGGAAGAAATCCAATAGCCAACCAAGGTAGTGCACCAAGTAAGAATAACCAAAGACCAAGCAGAAATTCCAAACCATAACCAAGAGAAATTCCAAGCCAAAACCAAAATTCCAGTTGCAACAGCTGCAGCTACAATTCCTCTTCTAACTTGTGCACCACTAGTCTTATGAAGTTGTGAGAGTGAGAGTGTACAAATGAGCTCTAGTGCCCTCTATTTATACTACTCCAAGTCACTTAACTGGGTCGACTTCTCTTCTTAGAGGCCAATAAATTAATATTAATTATTATCTTAAGTCGACTTGTCTTCTAGGGTTATTATCCAACATTTTAGGGTGTCTCTTGCTTCCCGGAATATTCTAGTCTTGTCAAAGGTTAAACATGCAGGTTAATACCTCTCGCAACTACCATAATATAAACAAAGGGAAGATAGTGACGATTGATCAGTTGTCGTTTACGCACGCTAGTCCTAGTGCATCAGTTGGACCTTTGGTCCCTGTGATTGATAATTCTGAGCAGGCAACTGAGGATGTTGGTGTCAGGATGTATTCCTCCTTGATGGGTAGTTTTGATTTTATGGCACCAATTCACCATATTCATGCCATCTTCAGTGAGTCTTTGTCATCTATGAGGTCCATTCCTTTTCGTGATTTGTTTTTCAACGACCCTTGGAACCTACCTTCCCCAACTATGTCATACAAAGGTCAATCCCACATTGGGATGGAAATGTCATTGTCAGCAGCAGAAGTTGTGTATGTTATTCTAAACGTTATCGCTGACACAAATCCTTCCTGCTCGCAGACGAATCAGGTGGATCTTGTTTTAGAGCCCATATGGGTCACTCCATCATCTTTTTCACATGATTGCCTCGACGATACTTTACCTTCAGATGAAGCCATCTTAGAGTCCATGTCTGGTCCTAATAGGCCTTGGGACGATATGCATCATCGATCCTATTTTCTCTCGGAGCTTGTTAAGAAGGAACATGATGACTTTAGATCTACCTTGAGTGAGATGGTCAGTCACGTCGTGGTTCCATTAGATAAGCATGACATTTATGCCAAAGGAAACATGAAAAATATTTCTCCTACCATCGCGATCGACATCTCTAGTACCCTTGGTAAAATCAAGAACGTATATATCAATGCGGATTGTTCGCCTAAAGAAATTCAGATCTACATCTATCTCTTCAAATAATTCTAAGATGTATTCACTTGGTCATATGAAGAGATATTAGGGATCGACCCCAATATTGTCAAACATGAGATTAAAACCTATCCAGATGCTAAACTTGTTCGACAACATCTTAGAGATGTTAATCCTAGGAAATCCCCCGCTATTAAGGCAGAAATAGAGAAGCTACTTAATGCTAGTTTCATCTTCACGGTTCCCTTGACTGAATGGGTGTCCAATCCTATTCCCCTAGATAAAATCAAGGAACCATCCGCTTGTGTATGGATTTCAGAGACCTGAACAAGGTCTATCCTAAAGATAACTTCCCCACTCCTTTCATTGACCAGATTCTTGACTAGTGTGTGGGAAGCGAAGTCTTTTCCTTTATGGATGGATTTTCAAGGTATAATCAAATTCAGATCAAACCCAAGGATCAACACAAGACGATGTTTATTTTTCCTTGGGGTACCTTTGCATACCAAAAACTGCCTTTCAGTCTTAAAAATGTCGGAGCGACCTTCCAACATACCATGACCTTTGCATTTCATAATCTTAAGCATATCGTCATAGCTTATTTAGATGATCTCGCTACTCACTCTTGCAAGACAGTAGATCACTCCACTCACCTTCGACTAGATTTTAAGAGATTTCATTATTATCGCATTCGATTGAACCCTCACAAGTGCACCTTCTATGTTAGGTCTGGTCGTCTTTTAGGATTCATAGTGACTAAGCATGGGATCATGGTGGATCCTATGAAGGTTGAGGAAATACTTCGGTTGCCTCCCTTGTGCAACATTCAACAACTTCAAGGTTTACAGGGGAAGGATAACTCCCTATGTTGTTTCATAGTTAACTATGTCAGTTTAACTAAAGGTTCCATGCGTCTTTTCAAGAAGGACACTCTGTTTATATGGGATGATCGAGACCAGGAATCCTTCTATTCTCTTAAAAAATAGTTGGTATCAATGCCTATGTTGAAGCCTCCGGACTATAGTAGAGACTATTTTCTTTATATCGTCGCGTCCGAAGGGACGATTGGTATGGTTCTAGTTTAGGAGGATGATGAGCATGAGCATATTGTCTACTATATTATTCTAAACCTGGTTGGTCCTGAACTTAAATACTCTCACGTAGAGAAGTTGGCCTTGGTCATTGTACATGTGGTTCAGAGATTACGACATTATATATTACTTTGAAAAACTATCGTGGTTGTGGATATCAATCTATTTCAATATGTCCTTACCAGACGTATCATAGGGGGGAAACACAATAAGTGGATTTTTATTTTGCAAGAATTTTGTCTCGATTTTGCTTCTGCGAAATCTAAGAAATCGCTAGTTTTTTTCGAATTGATGTCAAACTTCCCTCGACTAGATGAGGACATTTTTTATGACAATTCGTTCGCGGATGAACATATTTTCCTTATCTCGTCTTTGAAACCTTGGTATGGAGACATTTTGATCTACCTTCAAACCTTGAAGCTACCCCATCATATGTCGAGAGATGATCGACGACGTATACATCATCAGGCTAAGAAATACCTTATTATCGGCGACACTTTATATCGTCGAGGGGTGGATAATATATTGCATCACTGCTTGACTCGTGAGGAAACTGAATTTGTTCTCAATGACTGTCACAATGGGGCATGTGGTGGTCATTTACCTGGGCTTGCGACGGCCCAAAAAATATTGCGAGCCGGTTATTTTTGGTCGTCAATTTTTAAAGATTGCGTTGAAGTGGTCAATAAGTGTCTCCTTTGCTAGGTGTTCACTCGGAAAATGCGCTCGCACCCAGATCCTCTTCACCCAGTCATCACCGTCGGACCCTTCACCAAGTGGGGGATGGATTTTATGGACTAAAACTCAGCCTCGACTAGGGGGCACCAACATATTATCGTGGCCATGGATTATTTTACTAAATGGGCAGAGGCCATGCCTACCGTTAAATTTGATGGTAAGATTTCAACATTCTTCATGTTCAACCATATTACAGCCTGGTTCGGAATCCCACAGGAGATTGTCATTGATCATGGAAGTCACTTTTAGAATGAAATAATGAAGGAGTTAGCATTAAAACTAAACAAAGTCATTCTTCCCCTTACTAGCCCCATGAAAATGGACAAGTAGAGGTGTTGAATAAATCTCTCAAGACCATTTTGCAAAAAATTGTCAGCAGGAGTAAATCTGATTGGCATCTGATGTTTTACCCTACACTTTGGGTATACCGAACTATGGTAAAGGCTTCCACTGGTTTCTCTCCTTTTCAGTTAGCACATGGCGTGGGGTCGATTCTTTCAATTGAATGTGAAATCCCTTCTTTTAAATTGGAAATTGAGCTCCTACCTGACACATATGATCTTGAAGAATGCCTCATGCACCTGGAGCACCTCGATGAACAGCATCGAGATGCCTCTATGACTATCTAAGCGAATAAACGACGTGTTAAAGTTCAATACAATAAGTCTATCTGTCCCCGGTAGTATGTTGAGGGTGACTTGGTTCTCCTTTATGACAAAGCCAAAGAATTGTTGGGGGCAAGTAAGTTCAACCCCATGTGGCACGATCCTTATATCGTATGATGTGTCCTAGAGAAAGGAGCCTATGAATTAGAAAATTATGAAGGGAATATGCTAGATGAGCCCAAAAATGGGATCTACCTTAAAAACATATTATGCTTGAGCCCTTAAACTCGGGCGTGACCTTTGTATACTAGTGTATCTTAATGTATGTGCTTCTTTATCTTTTCTTTATGCCATCAGATTTCTTATCGAGTTTTTCCTTTGGTTGGCAGATGTCAATGGAATATTTGGTTTGCTTAGGATTCGCGGATGGTGTCAGTCATCATACATCGAGCTTGGCTTCCGTCGCTTGGGTCATTTACTCACCCAAGGGTCAACTGATGTCTTTAGGTGGTGTTCGTCTGGATCCATCGATGAATAATGTGGCCAAGTATAGCATCATTATAGAGATAATACGCGACGTCATTTCACATGGTGTTAGATCTTTAGAAGTTCGCCTGGACTCTTAGTTATTCATATGTTAGTTGAACGACAGTTACCATGTGAGAGATCCTACTCTACTCCGACGATTCCTACGGTTATGACTTTTGGAATGATACTTTAATTTTTTTACTTATAATCACATCCCTAGAAGTTATAATCAAGTATCTGATGCATATGATAATTACATTTTAGATTGGCATTTGTCACATCACTGAGTAAAGAAAACACATTCATACATTTATACATTGTAATATACATAATTAAAGTCGAAGACCAAACTTTTTATATTTCATCCTTTCAAGTCCAAAAAATATGGTGTCATAGTACAAAATGGGGCTCACACCATCAAAATACATATGTGTCTAGTACATATCATGACCATGGCATCTATGCCTTTGGTGTCGGATGTGTATCATGATAGAACACTACGACATTTGCAAGACGTCGAAAGAGTCGCACCCACGCACAAGGTACACCCACCACCTGTCATTGCATCACCTCTGGAAGATCCTCTACTTGAACCATAGGAATCATGTGCATCAATCGAGACAGGTTCCCCTGCACATTCTGTAGCACTCTCTCCACGTCCCCACCTACTAGCTCATTTCCCTATCCCCTTCCCCGATGTCGTGGGAATCCCTCTAGTCGTCGTGCACCTATGTCTACGTAACAAATCATTTGTTAGTACTTGATACCATACAAAAATATTTGTGTTTTTATTTTGCCTTTATCAAAATTGAAAAACACAAATAAATGAAATATATAAAAATCATTTCTTACCAATAGCACCATAGGCAAAAACTGGTGGCAATGGTATGTCAGTGTCCCCTCTGTACTCAATCCCTCCATAAGGATAGTCATCAATGGCTATGACCTATCAACGCCACTAGAAAAAAGAACTGATCATTATAGGGGGTTGGAACCCTACTACCTCCTAGCCACCTCATCATGTAAGTCCACCGTGACATGGTTAGATCGTGCAGTCTGTGTGGAGTAATATCTAATCTAGGGCTCAAACCCGGAACCCTCTCAAAGAAAAAAATACAAAGTATGGATGCAAATCCTAAATTTCTCATTCCCCCTTGTTTGGAATCCATCAACTAGCTCTTCATGTTGGCCAGAAGTGAGGTACACAAGTCATAAACAGTGGGTCTTAAACACTCCACCACATAGAACATGAGTGGCCTTTATGCCTGGTACAATGAGGCCAACCCTGAAATCTGTGTGAGTACAAGCACGACGATCTTTAGACTCAGGTTCTCGATCGTCCTTATAGGGAGTTGGCTCCCTACTTTATCTGTGCCTGCAAAACAATGGATGGAAATGTACTCCTCCATAGTCATACCACATCCAGCCCCTTGGTCCTTGAGATTCACCACCTCGCCCCGGTGATACAATCCTATGATAAAGTATATATCATCCACTTCTATCCTCAATGGTTGCCCATCGAAATTGAAGGACTCTATCTCTGGATCCCAATAGATTACCAGTAACTATAGAAACCTAACATGATCCCTCATTCCTTTGAGAGCCCAAACTTTATAAAGGCCACATCATTTCAAAGCTTTTTGGGCCCCTGCATCTCCTCCCACTGTTGCATCTATCTCCTCATGCTCCCTTTCCCTCCATTCAATAACCATCCTGCAAAGGAAAGATCATTGTTTTGAGTTAAAACCCTTTAAAAAAATTGTTCATGGACTTTTACGTAAGATAACCTTATGACAATTGTGTATAGGGCTTCATATACACATGAAGGCTTCACTTTACCTGCATATATGGGGTCATATACACGACCCGATGATCTGTCACCCGCGTACACCCTAGTTTCCATGTAATGGCCTCTAATACTTAAAAAGTGGGGACTAAAACTTATGTAAACCATTGAAATGAAAGTAAATGGGATGGGTACTTACTTGGTCCAGACAGTTGTTGATTTTGTTGATCGTACCTCCCACAATTGCCATCGGAAGATCATGGGTAAATTGGCCTAAAAGCATTATGTGGGTGAAAAACTCAGATGGTATGGTAAAATTTCTCATTTTTACTATTAAAAAAATATTTTTACCCACTTTGTATAGTTTTACCCTTTTTTTTTGTTTTTGGCCTTATGGACTAATTGCGCAGTGGAAAGACTTGGTTTTTATTGGTTTTGTCCATCGTTTTTTACGAATTTCCAGCGTCATATTGCCTGTTCATGCCTCCGGCAAGTATATTCTTTCACCAGCATATAGGATAGGTTTTCACTCCGCTTTGCATTCTCGCATCATCCTATGACCATGGTCCATACACCCTAGGTACGAACCCATTTCTTAGCGACACAGAACCTTCTCACTGCTACTAGAAGTGTCGTTATTAAGTGGTAGAGACTTAACAATCATGGGTTCCCTAGTTAGAACATTTGTGTCATTTGGTGCCCATGCAGAAGTTATTCCATAGGACTGGGAGTTCTTTATAGTCCCAATATGACTTTGCGTTCAAACCCCATTTTCTTACTCACAAGCATTCTGACCATTACCTATGGGACTCCCCGTGACTCTTGGTTAATCTATTTTCTGACTCCCAAAAAAATCAAAAGATTGTCGAGTGAACTTGTCTCTTTCACACTCATTAAATGGTTTTGAAAGGATGTCTATTTGATATATGTTTAACCCTTTTATGGACCAAGTAGACTAATTATGAAAAAGGAATACTCTAGTCACCATTTGCTAGAAGAGTTCTCCTGGGTATTATTTTATACTTTTTCCAGCCTAGGGGACTAAATCTATGAAAAATAGCATTTTTGAGTTACATTGTAATCGCATTCCATCATCCTGCTTGCATTGTTGAGCCTATTTTCGATTCCCACTTTCTCGTTATAATAATCTTGCCTCCACAACTTGCATCACTAGCTAAGCAGTGCCTTCCATATATCCTTTGCAGCTTGACACCCTTTACCCTTAGAGGAAACATTCCCTCGAGTGTCCATGCCCCGCATGCACTTCCTTACATTGAGCATAGGTATGTTCCACTACTTGGAACTAGTTTCTTACTCGCGACACTCATTTCCTTTCATGTATCATAACATTTCTTTACCTATGAAAACCAAAAAAAAAACGGGCGGGAAAAAATATTATCTCGTATCGGCAACAGTCATGTCACCTTTGAACAAAGCACAAACTTTTCAGTCCATTTTCATCCAAAGTTTGGGTTTAGCATGACCTTAGGAATTTGAGTTAATTACTTAGAGTTTGCTCCTCCGACTGGTTATTCTTCCAATCTCTATGGAGAGTTTGTTGATGCCTTCTGTGTCGCAAAATTTTATCAATGATCATTATCAAGTCTATGTTTCCTGAGTTATCCATATGTCTCATCCTCTTGTTCAAAGGAAGCTTAAAATCCTATGTCGGCCATTTCTCAAAACTCTTTAGTTTCCATGTCGACCATACCCCTAGTGTATCTCAGAATCACATGAAGTTGTTGTCCTACCTTGCACCCTAGGCCTATTTTCATCATTGGTAGGTAGCCTTGAACCTAGCAGATGACATCTCTTCATTGGTCACTGACTGGGGGGTTTCCCTTGTGTTTGATGGCAAGAAATATATTCACACTTTGAGATTTGTGCAGTGTCTTGGATTCCATTAGCCCTATTGTTGGATTCCTCACCTTTGTTGGCAGTTTTCCTTATTGGATGTTATTCAAATAGTCTCTTTCATGCACTACTTGCATCTGGTTCATGCAAGGGATGCACATGGTCATTGATTCGTGAACATCCTACTAGTTCGAGCTCCTCCTAATCATCAAGGTATTGCTTTGTACCTCGTGCTAGATGATGAGAGATGCATTAATGCTCTCCTTTCAGCGGGTCTCCTTTGAAGATTTTCCAGGTCCTATCAGGCTTCCAACTAGGTTTGTATTTGAACTCAAATTGGCTCTAAGTTTCAACTGTCAATGAAGGTATTGTTGTTGTTTTAGGACAACCAATAGTTCAGAA
>JZKD02S0158793.1:19677-48521 GCA_000966675.3 Picea glauca
CTATTCTCGTCAGGTTCACACATGGGGTTAAATACCTCCCACAGCTACCATAATATTAACAGTTCTTGCTCTATGAGGTAATTGGTCCAGGTATCATGGTATGTGTCACTTTTTATCATTGAAACCTTTAAATATATGCATCTGATTCCCTTTTACCTCTAACGACTGCTTGGATCTTACATTAACCCAGTTGACCATGCTCTGGGAGATTCACAGGGTATCCTAGCAAGCCTGTGCCCATAGGTCTAGGTTTGCCACTGGGGGATTTCTGAAAAGCCATCGTCCGCTCCCATCATAGCACCACTATTTCATCTTATCTCTCGCTCACCTATCCCATTCTCCTTGTTCGAGCATTGGGTTGACCTGTTTGTAGGATTGCACATTATCTTGTGGGAAGAAGGGGCTAAAGGCCCAGAAGGTAAAAGCAACTGGTAAAAGATAAAAGCCTAGAAATAAAACCTCGAGATGCTTCGCCTAGGGATCCCTGAGAAGGCAATAAAAATCATCTCAGTAAGAAACAAGAGGGACCCGGAAAATACAAACAAGACCTAGTCAAAAAGATAGGGGGTATCATCACGAGCCAACCTATTAGGTTCATGGGTACCTAACAGTATGACATTGCCACCATCTGGTTACCATGCCAGGGCAGTGACCTTTGGCTGCATGACCAAGGGAAAGGGGGTCTCATCACGAGCCAACCTTCTCATCTTTGTGAAAGTACTTGTGGGTAACATTGTCAGCTTTGGTCACCATGTCAAGGCAGTGTCCTCTGGTTAGCCCTTGAATAAAAGAAAAAAAAGAAGAAAAAGAAAATAAAAGAAAAGAATAAAGGCAAGAGCGGGCTTGGAAAAATTTGCATCCATGACAGGTACAACTCGCCTTCTACAAAGGCACCCACAGATAACATCATGCATCCCTGGCTCTCACTTCACCCACATGTCTGGACATCCTGTAGCCACATCACCTCACTTACATGGCTTGGATGAAACCTTCTTGGAAACTTCCCCTTTCTTGTGGATACTAGCCCAATAGGACATCTTGCCTTTTTCTCTAGTCTTGTATTGTAGGTTTTTGTAATATCTTTGAGCTATCGACTGATGTATTAGGGTCTTATGCATATGTTTGATAATATTGATGATGAAACATGATTAACATTGCTATGATCCTGGTGACTGATGAGCCCTTGGAGGGCGTAGCCTTTGCTGTGCAGGATCATGCCCGACGGACAGGTACCATTTGGATCGGTACACATGGGGAGACCTCCATGGGGCTGAAGAGCCCACCAGATGGATGCTGAGACCCCATCAGGGGGTAGAGACAGGACAATGGTTGATTAGGGTCTTGCACCGGAGAAGCAGATGACGTTCCATCAGAGGCACTTTGGCGGAGCCCGACTTAGGGGAATTGACCCCTTTTCAATGGAATGTTGGCATTGGATGCCCCCATCCTCACCATGATGTCATCCAGCTTCATGGACACTCATGGAGGCAGACTGGGCAACAGTGGCACGTGTGGCATGTTGGAGAGGCCCCTGGGGGGCTAACATTTTTCTCCTGGATGTCTCATCTGCCCTAAAAGGGGTTAGTGCCTCCCTTGAAGGGGTTTTTACCTTTTTTACAGAGCATTTAGGGTTTTAATTTGAAAATTTAATGTAAAAACAATATTATGGCCTTGTCGACTTTTTTATGACCTAAAAGTTAATTAAGGTCATTAATACAATATATATTGAGGAGTTTTAGCCTCATTTTATCATAACACATCAGTCACTCATTAGTGAGGTCTGATTTTAGCGCCCTACTTGGGTATTCTTGCTGGTTTAGTAAGGCGCACTTGTTGAAGGAAGGCATTTCTTGGAATTTTATGGTTTTTCTCTTGAAGGAAGGTGTTACAACTAGGGTTTGCATAGTTATTTCTTAAATAATTGTAAGTATTTTTCTGCAAAAATTCTTGATTGAATGGTTGTAGTCTTATTTTCTTACATGTATTTATAATTTGTTGAATCAAAACCCTAGGTGACAAGCACACAAGTAGGTCCTTGTCTCATGTCCCCTAAAAGAGAAATTTTCAGCCATTGAAGATGGAAGGAAGAGCCTAGCCATAGCTACACTCTCATTTCTTCTTCTCCCTGAGCTAGTTGTACTTTCTAGAGGTCAAGAAGGAGGAGATGTCCTAGGCCTAGGTTATCTACACCTAGGGCCGTCCTTCTTCTAGGGTTTAGTGATAGAGCCTTGTTGTAGCAACACTCTCCCTCACTGCACTCTCTTGTATTGATTTAGCTTTCATGCTAGCCGTTTTTGCCAAGTTAACCTAAGGAAGGAGGAGAGAGCACGAGGCCTTGCTTTAGCAACACTTGAGTGAGCCTCTCTCCCCTAGGGATATGATTCTGGGGCCCTACCATAGCATCACTTCAAAACTTTTCTTTCTAGTCCTTAGCCGTCCTCCTTCAACCCTTGCATCCTCTATTAAATTGACTTCATAAGCTCGAAGGCACTGATCTTAGAGCTCCAACGTTGAAGTGAAAGTGATCAAAAAAGCTCTCAAACTCTTTTCTAAATTGAAACCCTAACTAACTGCTAACCCTAAAGTTGCTGATGTCATACTTGAATATCTCATCTTTATGTAGCAACGTCTTGTTTAAGAAGCAATTGAATGGTGATTTAGGCATTAATTGATGCTGTGTTGATTTGTTACATTGAATGCCATCTCATTTTAATATCTATTGAGGAAGTGATATTATTTGCATTGCTATATTGATAAACATTGACTTCGTCAATATTTATTTCCATAATTGCTTATTTAAATATCAAATAGTCTTATGAAGTACTAACCCATTGAATCATAGCTTGCATATATTGGTTTGTTGTTGCCTTGTTTCGGGCTGGTGTTCTTCTTTGGGGCTTCACTTCATTATTGGATGTTTAGCCGAGACTATATGTTTTGGTGGTGACCTTTGAAGGGGGAACTTTACCTTTGTCCTTTTAACTTTTGCCTCTTCAAAACTCCAGGTTACAGGGGACGTCTCCCCTGGGCCTAACCTCCCTAAAGAGAAAGAACCTCCCCATCGTGGTGACATTGGGTGGGATAGGTTCCTGTTACGCCAGTTTGGCCTTCTATGTTATAGCCATTTGACCTAGCTACAAACTGTGCGATAACATTTTGGCGTCGTTGTCGAGGAACACTGAGTCAATTCTCCTCAAACGAAAAATCTTTTTTGGTAAGCCTTGCCTTAGAGCCTTATCTTACAAACTTACCTGGCGACTCCACTAGGGTGTTTTCCTTTTTCTTTTGGTAGTTTCAAGAAAACTGTCTAGCGACTCCACTGATGACGAATCCAACGATGACTTCACAATGGGACCCCAAGAACTACAAACCTTTAGACATGAGAGACATCCCGGGGTACCCTCAAAAAATGCCCTTTGAATACATAAATTTGCTTCCTGGATTCTGTGGTGGTGATAGAGAAAGCACTGACTATCACATGAGAAATTTCTGGAATTTCTTCCTATCCTACCCGGTCGATGATTATGTTGAAGACATGGTCATGAAACTTTTCTCTACAACGTTTTCTTACAATGCCAAAGAATGGTATGATAACCTCCTCGAGGCCAACATCAAGACTATGGAGCAATTTGAGAAAAAAATTCTTCATACATTTTATGGGAATCATCGTGCAAACTATCATTTGTTTTAAAAATAAGTCTATACATATTAATTCACACAGAGATCAAGCTCAGGGTTATATTTTTTGGGTTGTTTGCTATTATTGGTTTATGATTGTGTCAATTATATGATAGAGACCTATGTATATGATTGGTTCCTCACGCATGCTCTTAAGTTTGTCCATGATTTAAAAGGAACATGTGTATATCTTAATCGGGCCTGATTTTGTTAAAGGACAATGATTGTTGATTTTTTATCTTAGGTGTATTATTGTTTCATTGCCAAGGATGAATGTTGGATATAGATAATGGAACCACTGTGCATAGTATGATTGCTTTAAAAAGGGAAAGAGATTAGCGTTAATACATACAATACTGTGGAATTGGATATATTGCATAGTCACTATATAAATGCACAGATTGTTATAAATTAAGGATTTCTGGGAAATTAAATTATTTGTTGAGACAACAAGAAATTTGTATGAAACTGAGGAACAGTGAATGTTTTGGTCTTGGAAGTGGATGCTTTTTGGATTAAATTTGAAACAAATTTATGATAGTTGTTTGATTTAATTTATTTTATGAATAATATCCATCTAATTCCCTCTCATTTTCTCACTTTTTCGCTCATTATAAATCCCCTCACGATCCCAAGTTCATTTTACACGCCTTGTTCACTAAAATTAAATTAAAACTATGTATGACAGCGATAAAAAATAACACAGAGATAGATGGCAGTTGATATGTTTTGGTATTGTTGCACAGTCAATTGTTTAATGAATTGTCGAGCAGTAATCGTGTTCTTACTCCCGATCATGATATCACTTTTTTGTTCAATATAATCCCCTCAGATATCCCTGAACCCTATTTCACCCCCTGCTCATTTGACAATTATTAAATAAATTTTATGGATTGGATTGCATGGGTCTGATGTGATTGTTGAGCCAAACTTTGTTTCATATCAAGATAATGTCAAGTATGGTTTGTTTAATATCTAGCTGCTAATAATTGCTGCATACAAGATGAGATTTTTCAGTAGAGGAAGTCATGGCCGAAAGAATAGGGGTAGAGGAAACTGGAACAGAGGGCCTAGAAGGCCCAGATTCTTAATACATTTTGATGTCAATCCTCTTGAATTAAACCAGATCTTTCAAGATGGATTTTTCAATTAGATTGGACAAGAGATAGTCCAGCCTAGGCCAGAGAGGCCTCCCTTCCAACCCTAACATGTTCCTGGTATCCCTGTGCCCCCTCATGTATCTTTGCAACCTGAAGTTCCCGAGAATGACGAATGGCATGAGATTGTTCACCCAACAGTCTCCCACCATTGTGGCTGGCCAAATTTGTCTTTACCTCCTCTTCCTCCACTTGTTGACCCAAACGTTCAGATTTCCCCTACACACTCACTTGTACAGTCCTCCCATGCAAGAAAAAGACTCAAAACCGAGGTCACCATATGCATGATAAAGGAAAAGTTGTTGCTTCCCCCTCCTCTCCTTCAAGTGATTCAGCCAAGTCAGTATCATCCCGTATGCACTTGAGAGATGATTGTTCCCATGTCACCAGTGAGATCAAACCTCAAGGTTCTACCCAACCTAAGGCTAATTCAGGGAAGTCAAAAGGGGATAGTAGGAACAAAGGAAAAATTGCCTCTCAAAGTGGAAAATATGGTTTTTGATTGTGTCTTATTGTTGATTTATTGAGGACAATGGATTGCTGAAAGTTTTTGAAAAAAAACTATTTTTGGATATTGTGGATATTTACATGTTTTGATATAATTTGAAATATCTCTGATATTTAAATTTCAAATTGTGGAAATTATTATGGGAGCCACAAGGAGGGATGTGTTTGATTGATTGTCTAATTATGTTTATTTTTGTTAAGAAATTAAATGGAGTCACAAGGGGTGCCACCTACTAGTTATTATTTAATAAAAGACCCTATATTATTATTATTATTAATTCTTCCCCTTAACTAAAAGTTAGTTGAGTTTTAGTTAACTTAACTAAATGAGGTAGTTGAATTACTTCAACTAATTTGGAATGCATAAAATCCAAATGAAAAGGAAGAACTAGTGGATAATAGAAGGAGGAAACATACTAAGGTTTGCTCTTGAGTTTTATTTAGATAGTTCAATTTTCATTCATTCTTCAATTCATTAAAAGTTCTCTTTTATGACAACATGGTCCTATTGTAGACAACAAGGTTCAAAGATGAACCATATTCTTCATATGCTTTTTTCAGAGGTGTTGATATATCTTTGATATTCTGTGTAGACTTGTCTATTTATGAATTAAATTTCATGACTGATAAAGGATATTGTGCAGAGTCAAGTGGGAAACAGTCTGTGGCAAGTTGATCTAGATTTTAAAGTTCAGTTTTTACTTCTTGTCAGAGTCCTTTTGTATGGTTTTCATCGGGGATATCTAAGTTTGACCTTGGGCCATTCCCTCACAGGGATTTTGTAAAGAGAACGATTCTTTTGATTTCTTAGAATGAAATAAAGCGATTTCTTTTCTATCTCATCTGTGTTAATATGTGACTTGGTATTTTTGCTTTTGATCTGCATAATTTGTTTTTGCAATATGTTATATTTAGAAAATAATATAAAAATGTTATATTTTGCAATAATCTTTTACTTTAAAAAATCAACCTAAGCCCTTGTAATTAATACTTGTGGATTGGGAAACACTTTTTGAGGCTATAAACATAGGGTAACATTCCCGACTATCTTTCCTTAGATAAGCAACATTCAAAAATTCTTGAGTAAGATAAATTCATATCCTTTCCTTAACATTTATTTGGTGACTATATTGGGGAGATCTTCAATATCTCTCTAGTTGATTATAAGATTGATTTTCATTGAATATATTTATATTTCTGATATTATTTCTTTGACTATTTTTTTTCTTCATGATTGTGCCTGTTGCAAGGCATCCCAATATTGAGCCCGATCTTAAAGATCATACCAACATTGCTTTAACCTTGTTTAATACCATCTTAGAGACCGCTAATACCTGGGTTGAGCTTGAACGCTCATGGGAAACAATTGAACAAGACATAAGTGTCCAAGAATGTTGGGAAGCTAGGCAAAGACAACCTAGGAATCAACTATAGATTTCTTTTTCCTACTTTTTTATCTTCTTTTCATGTCCTTAAACCCTCATATCTTTAGGAGAAGAAGAGGTTTATCACCTAAGATCAATTCTATTGTTGAAATAGGAAGAAGAAACGTTGTATTGTCAGTCCAACAAATTACTCTAAGGATAACTTTGTCTGATTCAACCAGTTCGTCTTTCTCTCCCTTACCTATTGTTCACAAGATGGCATCTAGTAGTGGCTCTAGTGGCACTGGAGGTTCTTCTTCATCTCAACCTTCAGCCTCATCAGTGATTGGTATCTTGTATAGTCATCAAGTCCCTGTCCAATCTACCACAAAACCCACCAAAGTCATTAAAAAGTATGGGATTTTTCAGTTTGAAGAAGATACTACAACTACTCAGTGGCATGTTTCCTCCCCTCTTAACCTAACACCTGCTACTCTCCCAATTCCTAAATTTAAAGAGCATCTCCCTAGGTTTTCAGGGAATAACACGGCCACTACGAATGAACACTTGGTGGCATTTTCTAATGCATGTCATAACATAGGATCCAATGAAAATGATGACAATGACAATTTGCATGTGCTTATTTGTTAATTCCCTTGAAGGGAAGGATACAACCGATTTATTTTACCTTCCTCCTAAGATTATTTCTACTTGGGAGGATTTAGTATATTGGTTCAAGTCTACCTATGGGAAGTCCAAAATCCCAGCCAAGAAGTTATGGGAGTACAATAACATCACTTATAAGGATGGTGAAACTATCAAGTCTTTCAACTTGTGTTTCACCAAATTATATAACCAAATCCCTGAACTCATTTGGCCTCAGAACCAAGCTGCTTTCATGCATTACTATAATGATTTAACTTCCCCCTACCATCATAGGATTGAGGAAAAGGCCATTGATAACCTTGGATCTTCTCTGCATACTTATTTAGAGTATGAAGAACAGCTCGAAAGAACAGGTCTTCCTAAGGGAGACTCAGTGAAATAGACGGATATGTCTGCCCTCTTATAGCTTGTATAAGACATGAATAATCAAATGATAGCATATGAGCAGAAAGGAAATGTCCCCTCTCTTACCCATGGGGCCTCATCTTCTTGTTCACCACCCTTTAAGAATCTTAATGAAAATAAATTTCAACCTAAAGCTATCATGCCTCGTAGTTGGTGTAACTTTTGCGAGGAACACCATGAGAAAAGTACATGTGAAGTAAAGAAGAGTGTCAGAGATAAAAGATTTGGTAAAAGACTTGAAACTACTATTATTGTCCCGGACTTTGTAGAGATAGAGGATGTTATGATCATAAATATTAGGAATAAATCCTATGCTCCAAAAGGTAAATATGATCTTCCTCGCACTTCTTCAAGCCCAAGCTCATTTTCACCAACTACTATTGTTCAGGTTTCTAAAGATCCTGACTGTCAAGGAACTACCTCTCCTCTTCCCTCTTCCAAATACAACATTCTCAATCAATTGGATAATATTAAAGCTGATGCTACCCTCCTGGACATGGTTGTTGTCCCCGAGTAAGAAAATCATCTTAAGAAATTTATGGAAGGAAAAGCTTCCACTGCAGCCAACCTCTCTGAAGAGGTAGATGAAGAGGATTCAATTGTAAATAAAGTAGGTGTACATAACTTTAGGCACCCTGTAAAGAACCCCCCATTTTTTATTTCTGTAAATATTATGGACAAAAATTCCCATTGTTGTCTCATTTAAGGCAGTTTGGGCCCAAGTGTAATGTCGAAGATTATTATGGAAGAGTTAGGCTTGTCTTGTAAAAATAAAAACGCTAGAAGCATGATCTCTTATAATAGTTTGCAAAAAATGACCATAGGTGAAATCAAGGACGTGACTTTGGTTTTGTGCGTGCATCCTGAAATAAGGACAACCCTTAATATTCAGGTAATTGATATGCCAATGAGTAATTAATCGATCATTTTAGGAAGATATTGGCAAGCTTTGACGGGTGGATACCTCACTCGACGAGACACACGTGTCTGTTCCTCAGAATGGTAAATACATCATAGTCCTAAGGGAGGGGAGAATTTCACCTTACATAGAAAGCATCCCACAACCTAATGTGAATTATATCGAGGAGGACCTAGGAGTGTATTCCATCTTCGCAGATGAGGAAAACACTTCCTTGGAACAAACCAACATATAGGATGGGATGTGGCATATGCACTTTGATGGTTCATGCTCCAATGAATGAAACAGAGTTGGTATTATATTGTACTCTCTTGTGGGTAAAATTCATAACTTTTCCTATAGGTTAGAGTTTGCTTGCACAAACAGTGTCACAGAATTTGAAGCATTACTTCTAGGCATTGAAAATGCCTATAATCTAGGTTGTGGTCACCTTACAATTTTTGGGGATTCCGAAATTGTTGTAAACCTTGTACATAAGATATATTATCTTAGCAACAAGTTAATGAAACATTACACCCAAAATGTTTGGGCACTTATCTCGAACTTGCTATATTTCAACATCACTCATGTTAAAAGAGAATTGAATTCAATGGCTGACAGGTTAGTTGTTTTTGCATCCTCTCCTACTCAACAACTTTTGCCACAAACAATTGATTTCACCTTTCAATATTTGTATCGTCTGCATATCCCTGACAAAATAGAGTCATGGAAGGTATTCCCTAGTGATGAGAGCATATGTTCTTTCATCCAAAATGAAAATAATCCTAAGGAAATTATATCCATGGAAGATAAAAAAATTCCTAAGGGCTTGACTCCTCTATAAAGTTAATATTCATCGAGTGATGTAGGCAACAATGAAAAACATAAAGAAGAGGAGTCGAAAAGGAATGTGGGTGAAACCATTTACTTGAACATTGGAACACTCGAGTGTCCAAAGAATGTTAAAATAGGTGCCCAATGTTCTGATGAAGAAAAATTGAAGTTCACTAAGTTGCTTGGTGAATTCCAAGATGTTTTTTCTTGGTCTTATGAGGATCTTCGTGGTTTTGATCCTACTATTATACAACATTACATTCCTATCAAGGAAGGCATAGAACTAGTTAGGCAAAAATAGAGACCTATTAACCTTGCACTGGAAGCAACTATTCAGAAGGAGTTGGAAAAAATCTTGAAGGATGGGATAATTTTCCCTGTTAAGTATTCTGAGTGGGTTTCTAATTTGGTTCCCGTTCAAAAAGAAACAATTCAGATTAGATTATGCGTTGATTTTCGTGCATTGAATAGGCCCAGTGTTAAAGACCATTTTCCTCTCCCTAATATGGAAATGATTTTGTAGCAAGTTGCAGGGTCACAGTTGATGTCCTTACTTGACGGTTTTTCTGGTTACAATGAAATCAGGGTGAAATGTATAGATAAATATTAAACCACTTTTATTACTCGTTGGGTAACTTTCACTTATGAACGTATTCCTTTTGGATTGTCTAATGCAGGTGCCACTTTTCAAAGAGCTATGAAAATAACTTTTAACAATTTGATCGGAAAAATGATTCAGTTTTATCTTGATGACTTAACTGTGTATTCTAAAAACCGATCAGATCATTTTAGTCATCTTAGAAAGATTCTCATGTGATTTAGGAAATTTGGCATTTCTTTAAATCCTTCTAAGCCTATTTTCGGCATTACCAAGGGAAAGCTCCTTGGACACATTGTCTCTGATTTAGGAATAAGCATAGATCCTGAAAGGATTGCTGCTATCCTAAATCTTCTTGCTCTTACTTCCAAGAACGAGGTTCAAGCCTTTATGGGTGTTATTCACTTTGTCCGTAGGTTTGTTCATGATTTTGTTGTAATGGTCAAGCAAATTCACAATATTCTTAAGAAATATCATTCCTTTTCTTGGACATATGATGTTGAAAATGATTTCATAGGGATCAAGAAGGAAATCAGTTCCACACTGGTTTTGGCGAACTCGAATTTGGAGAAAGAATTTATGATATATACTAATGCCACAGAGGAAGCAGTTTTGCTATCCTCCCGCAATGTGATAACCAAGGTAATGAAAAACCAGTGGCTTACATGAGTCAAATCTTGTCATATGATGAGTTTAAATATTCTTTTATTGAAAAACATTCTTTCGTTCTTGTTAAAGTTGTTGAAAAATTTCTCCACTTTATCTTAGGTAAGCATACAATGGTAAAAGTCCCTTTACCTGCTATCAAGTTTTTACTCTCACAGACTTATCTTTTAGGAAAGCTTGCACATTGGCTTTCCAAGATTCAGGAGCATGATCTAACCATCATGACTTCTAAAACTATCAAGGGACGTGACTTAGCCCTTCACTTATCTCAACATGCTTAAATGAATGAAGAAATTGATGAACAAGATAGCTCTCTATCAACACTATTTTACATTGACAATCAAATCCTTCTTGTGTCTGAACATTCTTGGTATAAAGATATGGTGTATTACTTGCAAAATCAAAGATTCCCATATGACTTAGATACTCATCAAAGAATACTACTTCGCCTTGAATTTTCTAGATACGTTATTATAGAAGACTTCTTGTTTAGAAGATCTGTCGATGGTATGTTACTTCGCTGTGTGAATAATGAGGAAGCACAAAAATGGTTGCAAGAGACTCATGGATCTTCAAATTATGTAATTCATGTAGGAGGTCACTTCTCTGCTAAAACCACTACTTTTAAGATTATCAAGAAAGGGTACTATTGGCCTTCAATATATCGTGATTCTTATATTTTTTCAAGATCTTGTGACAAGTGCCAGAAGTTTGCAGGAAAAGAATGTCTTTCAGCCATGCCTTTACAACCTGTCCTCCCTAACTTTCCTTTTTCAAAATGGGGTTTGGACTTTATTGGTCCTATTAATCCTCCATCTTCAGCAAAGCAAGTTTTTATCTTGACAACTACAAACCATTTTACGAAATGGACTGAAGTTGTCCCGCTTAAGCCTTCACAAGATGAGCAGGTGATTTCTTTTCTTGAAACTAATATTTTTTCCAGATTTGGTCTTCCATTGGAAATTATTACTAACTGATGCAAGAGCATCGCAAGCAGCCAACCAAAGTGAGCATGAAGGTGGAAGACAGCTGGAAGACGACCAACACACGTTTTTGAAATGTTTTTGAAGCATTAATGTAATGGTTAAAGGGAAGCATACTTGCATATTGTAAATAGATCATGAGCGATTTGCTCTCATCTGTAGAATGTAGAGGTATTTAGGCATAGTTAATGAAAGTAGGTAGATTTGAATGATAGATTAGGCAATTTTAGGAGTATGAGGGAAAACCGAATATAGACACCCTCATCTTTGTATCATCAGAACATTATGTATCATTAGCATAGAGAAAGAAGAAGGAAGCTATAGCAGAAAGTTGTAGAGAAGAACCCATGTATAGAAGCTTTGAATTAATATACGAAGCTTTGAATCAGACTCATGGTGTTATGATGTTTTCTGTGTATACATGATGAATGGTATGATGATAGTTGTTTTATTCTCTCTGTTATACATTTGATTTAATACTGTGTTGAATGTATGATTTCATATTAAATGTTTGAAGTCTGAGAGAAGAAAGAGAACGAGTTTCAATTGTTTCTCTTCCTGAGAGAGAAGTTCCTGCAAGGAGTTCAGTGAAATGTCCGCAAGGAGTGCATTGACAAAGGTTCATAGTTCATCTCTGAAAGCTCAGGAGGGATATTGTTGTTCTCATTCCAGCTGAAGTGTAAGAGAAGCACAAGAGTCATGCAAGGTGTGCGCAAGCTAGTTGAGTCCTTAGAAGTTGTTAACTAAGGTGGAAGAGAGAAAGATTGTTGTTGCAAAAGGTGCACATAGTCGAGGGTTCAAATACGCAGAAGTATTTGAAGGTCTGCCGCAAGGAGTGCGAGTAGAGGCCTTTTTTCCGAGGCTTGAATTTACCGAAGAAAGCTCATAAGGGGTAGCACCTTTGAAGTGTTCAAAGGAAGGCAGGAAGCAGAATATTCGTGCTGAAGGTTAAGTTCCAGAGAAAGGACATTGGCTCGTTCCATAGAGATTCTTGAGGGAAGAATCGAACGGTCAAAATTCTCTGAGGAGAATACCCGAAATAGCAAGGACCATAGGATCCAGGAGAGTTGCGGGGAAGTTAAGCGATAGGACGAATTCATCCTTCGAGAGGAAGGATCCAATATGGACCATTGATCACGACTATTGGACCGTCGAGATCATTTCGACATTTTGGGGGTTGTAATTCCGAAGTGTGGACGAAACCCTTGGGCGCTCGAACTCCTGAAGAACAAACTGGATTATCGTGTGTGAAGGCGAGGATCAGAAATTTTGGCGTTTCGAAATTTTAGAGTTCAGCATTTCGGGGGTCCCGATGACAAAGAGTTGGGGCATAGTAGAGCAGAAAACCCGAAGTCGTGAGTTGTGACAGAACTCGATGACAAGGAGCCAGGGGCCTTTGTATTGAAAAACCTAGAGTTGTGAAACCCATAAAATCCTTGAAGTGGCATTTCGGCATTTCAGGGACCGAGGTTTTGACATTCACGTTGACAAGGATCCGGGGCAATTCACATTAGAAATCCTGAATTTGCGAAATGCAAAATATCTGTGAAGGTGCGTTTCGACATTTCGGTGTTTCGGGGTTCGAGAATTCGGGGATTGTGGTGACAAGTGTTTTGGATCAAGAATTTCGAACTCCCGGTACCCGAAAGCCCAAAATAACGTGAGCCATTGGATATCAAGGAAGGCCATCAACTGTTGATTCCATAGAAGGCATCGCTTCATAATTCAGGGTTTTGAAGTGACAGGGGAATGACAATCGAAGACTGATTCAAGTTCCAAAAGCGGGAAAGGTGATAGGTGGTAGGAATCCATGTCAGAGACCGAGAACCTCAACAACAGGGATCGTGAAATCATGAAACCTGAAATCCTTTGTGGCTTGAATAAAAGAGGTTGATTAACCCTCGACGTGGTTGTAGTGAAGATCCTGAGCAGATCTCGGCCTGAGGGCAGGGGGTCTGCGTCAATTTTGGTATCAGAGCACAGAACAATTTCTTTATTTTCTGTAGTAGATAAAAGAGGAGCATTTCTCAGCCATGCCGCCGAGAAGAAGAGATAGGCCCGTGCCAATGCCTGATCCAGCAGTGGAAAGGGAAATGCGCGAACTACGTGCTAGACTTGATGCCATGGAGACAATACAGAGGCGCATAGTCGACGCTGGAGATATTAGCGAGGTTGAAAGTGAAAATGAAGCTGGACATGAAGGAGAAGAAGTGGCAGTCGAAGATGCTGCAGATGAACGCCTATTCAGGGTTGTTGCAAGGATAGGTGCCAGAGTAAAAATGGAGATTCCCATGTATGAAGGGAACCTGGATGTTGAAGAGATTCTAGACTGGATTAGATCTCTGGATAAATATTTTGACTATGAGGATGTCGAGGAAGACAAAAAGGTCAAACACGCTATCACAAGACTTAAAGGGCATACAACACTATGGTGGGATGAACTGCAGGTTGATAGACACTGCAAAGGCAAGCAGAAAATCAAGAGCTGGGATAGAATGGTTGCAAAGATGAAAGCCAAATTCATACCCAAGGATTATCAAATTACTCTATTTCAGAGAATGAAAAATTTGAGACAGAAGCCGATGTCAGTGAAAGAATACATTGAAGAGTTCTACAAGATAAACATCAGAGCAGGTCATCGAGAAAGCGATGAGGAAAAGGTTGCCAGGTACATGAATGGTCTGCGATATGACATTCAGGACGATATGAGCATGATGACCCTTCAGAATGTAGAAGATGCTTATCAGATGGCTCTGAAAGCTGAAGAGAAGCTGAGCCAAAAGAAAGGTCAAAGGGGTCGAGGCAGAAGTCAAGGCAGAGGCAAAACAATTGCCCAAGACAGAACTTAGAAATCTAAAGAAGAGGGGAAGAAACCTCAAACCCAGATTGAGAGAGGAGGAAGCTCATAGAGAGGACAATATGCTGATAGAAATACTTTTCCTCGTACCAGAGGAAGAGGAAGAGGTCGAGGAGGTGAAGTGAAATGTTTTGTTTGTGGGAAAAACGGACATAAATCTTATGAGTGTCTAGATAGGAAGAAAGAAGGTGGTGAAACTCACATTTCCGAAGCACAAGGACAGAATGTTGAGGCAGAAGATTCTGAGGGTGGAAGATCTTTAATGATGAGGAAAGTTCTCTTAACACCAGAGAAGGAGGCAGAGAACCCAACCCAAAGGAACAGACTTTTTCAGACTGCTTGCAAGACCAAAGACAGGGTATGGAAAGTCATTGTGGACGGTGGTAGCATAGATAATCTCATTTCTACAGAGATGGTAGAAAACATGGAGCTGGAGACTATTGTACATCCAATCCCATACAGAGTTTCATGGCTACAAAAAGGACATCAGGTAAATGTCACTAAACGATGTTTAGTTGAATTTAAAATAGGAGGATATAAGGATGAAATACTATGTGATGTCATTCCCATGGATGTTTTTCATCTATTGTTGGGTAGACCATGGCAATATGACAGAAATGTCATTCATGATGGGAGAAATAACACATACACCTTGGAGAAGAATGGGAGAACACACATGTTGCTACCGATTAAGGATAAAGAAGTGAAACTAGAGGTGAGCAACACTATACTTCTCATGAGTGGGAAGGAACTTCTTAAGGAGGTTAAAAAGAAGGAAGACACACAATTTATCGTGGTCAGGAAGCCTAAAATTGTTTTGACCAGTACAAGAGTGGATGATTTGCCAAAAGACATCCAGAAGTTGCTGGAAGAATTCGCTGATATAGTAGTGGACAAACTACCTTGTTCATTTCCATCGATCAGAAGTATAAGTCATCACATTGATCTTATAACTGGATCTATTTTACCAAACAAAGCAACATACATGTTGACGCTGCAGGAGAATGAAGAAGTCAAGAGACAGGTCCAAGATTTAATGGACAAAGGATTGGTTAGAGAGAGCTTGAGTCCATGTGTTGTTCCAACAATACTCAGCCCAAAGAAAGATGGAGGATGGAGGATGTGTACAGACTCAAGGGAAATCAATAAGATTACCATTAGATATAGATTTCCATTGCCAAGGATGGACGATTTGATGGATTGCTTGAGTGGAGATTTTTTTTTTTTCAAAGATTGATTTGAAAAGCGGACATCATCAAATTCGTATGAGAGAAGGTGATGAATGGAAGACAACATTCAAGACGAATGAAGGGTTGTATGAATGGCTTGTCATGCCATTTGGTTTAACGAATGCGCCTAGTACTTTCGTGAGATTGATGAATGAAGTCCTGAAGGAGTTCATAGGGAAATTTGTCATTGTATATCTTGATGATATATTAATTTTCAGCAAGACAGAAGCAGAGAACTTAAAGCATTTAGTTGCAGTGATGAGGAGATTACAGCAAGAGAAGTTGCTGATAAACATGAGGAAATCAACATTTATGAGGAAAGAACTCATTTATTTGGGTTTTGTTATCTCTGCAAATGAGCTAAAAATGGATCCGGAAAAGGTAGAAGCGAATAAGAATTGGACATCACTGAAAAGTGTGTTTGAAGTTCGAAGCTTCCATGGTTTAGCTAGTTTTTATAGGAAATTCATCCGAAATTTCAGTGGGATTAGTGCACCGATGATGGACACGGTAAAGAAAAGACACAAGTATTTTCACTGGATAGAAGAAGCAGAGAAGAGTTTCAATCTGCTGAAGAAGAAGATCACTGAACAACCGATTCTGGTTTTTCCATACTTTAGCAAAACATTTCAGGTCAGGTGTGATGCAAGTGGGTTTGCAATTGGAGCGGTCTTGAGCCAGGATGACAGGTCGGTCACATACTTCAATGAGAAATTGAATGAAGCGAAGATTAAATACTCAACATATGACAAAGAATTCTATGTTGTCATACAAGCGCTGAAGAAATGGAGACATTATTTGGTTCCTAAGGAGTTTGTTTTGTACAGTGGCTTTGCAATTCGTGACTCAACAGGAAAATTTGAACCAAAAGCATGCTAAATGGGTTGACTACATGCATAATTTTACTTTTGTAATTAAACATATTTTTGGAACTGCTAACAAAGTTGTTGATGCTTTGAGAAGGAAATGTTTGTTGATGCAGGAATTCAGAGTCAAAACTTTGGGTTTTGATAACCTCAAATAAATGTACAAGGATGAACCAGATTTTAAAGAAGCGTATGAGGCGTATGAGAATCCAATTCTTAGGGACAGAAGCCAGTGGACCAAATATATGATCCAAGATGGATTATTATTTAGGGGCAATCAGTTATGTATTCTAAAATGCTCCATGAGGGTGAACCTACTAAAGGAAAAACACAGTGGAGGATTGGCTGACCATTTCGGTCATGACAAAATGTTCTCAAAGTTGAATGGAACATATTTTTGGCTAGGGATGAGGACAGATGTTAAGAAATTTGTGGACAGATGTAGGATTTTTCAGCACACAAAAGGGAAAAGGTAGAACACATGGTTATACCAACCATTACCCATACCAAAAAGACCATGGGATGCAGTAAGCATGGATTTTATATTGGGACTGCCAAGGACACAAAGAGGATTTGATTCAATCTTTGTAGTGGTAGACAGATTTTCAAAGATGGCACATTTTATACCATGCCGGAAAACCAGTGACACAATTCATATTACGAATCTGTTTTTCAAAGAAGTCATCAGACTTCACGGCTTGCCAAGGAGTATTGTTTCGGATAGAGATACCAAGTTTGTGGCACATTTCTGGAGGACTTTATGGAAGAAGCTGGGGACAAGTTTGTCTTTTAGCTCACTTATCATCCTCAGACGGATGGCCAGACAAAAGTTGTAAATAGAAGCTTGGGAGATTTACTGAGGAGCCTAGTGATTGAACACCACAATCAGTGGGATCACATTCTGCCACAGGCAGAATTTGTTTATAATGATTCAATCAATAGAAGCACAGGGAAGAGTCCATTCCAAGTTGTATATGGAATGCAACCAAGGGGAGTTTCTAAATTGAAAGATATGGAACAAACTGAATTCAGAAGTGCTAGTGCAGAGGACTTTGCAGAAGCAATGAAGGATCTTCACAGTCGAGTTAAGGAACGATTGCAGAATTCGAGTCAAGAGTACAAGCGTAGAGTAGATCAACATAGGCGAGAACTTCAATTTGAATTTGGTGATCTGATTCTTGCACATATGAGGAAGGAGAGGTTCCCAAGGGGGACATATAACAAACTGAAAATGAAGAAGATTGGACCATGCAGAGTCATGAAGAAATTTGGGGCAAACACATACGAGATTGAATTACCCGATGGGATCAGAATTTCACCAATATTCAATGTTGTGGATTTGTACCCTT
Organism: Picea glauca; assembly: GCA_000966675.3. Classification (NCBI taxonomy): domain Eukaryota; kingdom Viridiplantae; phylum Streptophyta; class Pinopsida; order Pinales; family Pinaceae; genus Picea; species Picea glauca. The sequence goes on from JZKD02S0158793.1 coordinate 37,735, forward strand.
ATAGAGCTAAATAAATACGAATAGAGGAAGAACAGAAAGAAATTTAGTGGACCAAACAAATGCATGTAGCTGAAAAGCTACAGATGGAAAGAATAATTGACAAGAGGGTTAGCAAAAAGACTAGGAGGAAGGAGTATTTTGAATACTTGGTCAAATGGAAGGGACATCCAGTTGAAGATTCCAGTTGGGAAGATGAAGCAGAAATTCAAAAGCATGGACAGACCGTGCAAGAGCTCATGAACAAGAGTTCATGAAAATTTTCAAGCGAGGGAGTAATGATGCAGGAGCATCGCAAGCAGCCAGCCAAAGCGAGCATGAAGGCGGAAGACAACTGGAAGACCACCAGCGCACGTTTTTGAAATGTTTTTGAAGCATTAATGTAATGGTTAAAGGGAAGCGTACTTGCATATTGTAAACAGATAATGAGTGATTTACTCTCATCTGTAGAATGTAGAGGCATTTATGCGTAGTTAATGAAAGTAGGTAGATTTGAATGATAGATTAGGAAGTTTTCGGAGCAGGAGGGAAAATCGAATATAGACACCCTCATCTTTGTATCATTAGAACATTATGTATCATTAGCATAGAGAAAGAAGAAGGAAGTTGTAGCAAAAATTTGTAGAGAAGAACCCATGTACAAAAGCTTTGAATTAATATACGAAGCTTTGAATCAGACTCATGGTGTTCTGATGTTTTCTGTGTATACATTCTGAATGGTATGTTGATAGTTGTTTTATTCTCTTTGTTATACATTTGATTTAATATTGTGTTGAATGTATGATTTCATATTAAATGTTTGAAGTCTGAGAGAAGAAACAAAATGAGTTTCAATTGTTTCTCTTCCTGAGAGAGAAGTTCCTGCAAGGAGTGCAGTGAAACGTCTGCAAGGAGTGCATTGACAAAGGTTCAAAGTTCATCTCTGAAAGCTCAGGAGGGATACCGTTGTTCTCATTCCAGCTGAAGTGCAAGAGAAGCACAGGAGCCATGCAAGGCGTGCACAGGCTAGATGAGTCCTTAGAAGTTGTTAACTAAGGTGGAAGAGAGAAAGACTATTGTTGAAGAAGTTGCACATAGTCGAGGGTTCAAATACGCAGAAGTATTTGAAGGTCTGTTGCAAGGAGTGGGAGCAGAGGCCTTTTTTTTAGGCTTGAATTTACCAAAGAAAGCTCATAAGGGGTAGTACCTTTGAAGTGTTCAAAGGAAGGCAAGAAGCAGAATCTTCGTGCTGAAGGTTAAGTTCTAGAGAAAGGACATTGGCTTGTTCCATAGAGATTCTTGAGGGAAGAATCGAACGGTCGAAATTCTCTGAGCATAATCCATGAAATAGCGAGGACCGTAGGATCCAGGAGAGCTGCAGGGAAGTTAAGTGACAGGATGAATTCATCCTTCGAGAGGCAGGATCCAATATGGACCATTGATCGCGACTGTTGGATCGTCGAGATCATTTCGACATTTCGAGGGTTGTAATTCCGAAGTGTGGACGAAACCCTTGGGTGCTCGAGCTCCCGAAGCGCGAACTAGATTATCGTGTGTGAAGGTGAGGAGCAAAAATTTTGACGTTTCGGAATTTTGGAGTTCGGCATTTTGGGGGTCCTGATGACAAAGAGTTGAGGCATAGTAGAACAAAAAGCCCAAAGTCGTGAGCTACGACAGAACTCAATGTGTATTTCGGGATTTCGGTAATTTTGGATTTGGAATACTGGAAGTCCTGATGACAAGGAGCCAGGGGCCTTTGTATTGAAAAACCTGGAGTTGCGAAACCCATAAAATCCTTGAAGTGGCATTTCAAAATTTTGGGGACTGGGGTTTCGGCTTTCATGTTGACAAGGATTCGGGGCACTTCACATCACAAATCCTAAATTTGCGAAACGTGAAATATCTCTGAAGGCGCGTTTCGAAATTTCGGTGTTTCGGGGTTTGGGAATTCGAAGATTGTGGTGACAAGTGTTTTGGATCGAGAGTTTCAAACTCCTGGTACCCGGAAGCCCGAAATAACGTGAGCCGTTGGATCTCAAGGAAGGCCATCAGTCATTGATTCCATAGAAGGCATCGCTTCAGAATTCGGGGTTTCGAAGTGACAGGGGAATGACAGTTGAAGACTGATTCAAGTTCCGAAAGCGGGAAAGGTGACAGGTGGCAGGAATCCACGTCAGAGAGAGAGAGAACCTCGAAAATAGGGATCGCGAAATCGCAAAACCCGAAATCCTTTGTGGCTTGAATAAAAGTGGTTGATTAACCCTCGGCATGGTTGTAGTGAAGATCCTGAGTGGATCTCAGCCTAAGGGTAGGGGGTCTGCATCACTAACAATGGTCCCACCTTTATCTATGCTAAGCTGACCCAATTTTTAGCTAAATTGGGGGTTAAACATTTTACCTCATCAACTTATCATCCCCAAGGTAATGGGTAGACCGAGTCTACCAACAAGAATCTGTTAAGAATTATCAAGTGGCTCATTGAAGATAAGCCTCATCAATGGCACACCCTCCTCACTTACGCCCTTTGGGAAGATCACACTACCACCAAGGTGAGCACTAGTTGCACTCCTTTCTATCTTGTTTATGGTCAAGAATCCATTCTGTCTACCGAGCTGGAACTTTCCTCCCTAAGGTTAATGCTATAGGTCAAAGAATTAAATTCTTCTAATGTTTCTCAAAGAATGAATGCACTTTTGGATTTAGAGGAGCAAAGGACATTTTCCTTGGATAATATAAAGAGAAGACATAAGACTGTTAAAAAATATTCAACAAAAGTGTCAAGGCTGTCAAATTTAAGGTTAATGAGAATGTACTACTGTGGGATTCAACTCATGATGATAGAGGAAGGCATTCAAAGTTTCAAAAATTATGGTTGGGCCCTTTTAAGATCGTTTTTTTCCTGGGCGCAAATTCTTACATCCTAAAGGACTTACAAGAGTGATTGTTTTCCTACAACACTAACGATTCCCACTTAAAACAGTATGTGGAACCAACTTAAAATTTTTAACGTTGTATGAAATGTTTTTTGTATTATAGTTTGTTTTACTCACTTCGATTTTACATTTATGTTATTTCATTTCTTCTTATTTCAATTCTATTGTTTCATTTCTGCTATGTCATTTTCTTGCTATTTTGTTTTTATTTGACTTCATTTCTTGTCAAAATAAAATGTTCGATCGGTTTTTCCACAACAACGTTATTTTGCAAAGTATTGTTAATCAATAACAATCAGGTTACACAATTGTCATGATGTTCCCCTTGAAAGCATCATTGAAATTGTTATCTGCTTCAACTGTTGTTTTTTAAGATAGTTGGTTTTATCCCTCTTCTGCTTTCCTTTTCTTCCATCCATTTCAAGATTCAAAAGAGCATATCAGAAAATTTTTCTCCTTGAATTCAAGAACGCTTTACTATGATTAATCGAATGATTATGCTTACAAGGATAAAACCCCTCATACTTAACACTTTCCATGAGTTATTCCCAAATTCCCAGTCATTTTTCCCTTAAATCCGCTCACTTCCCCCTGTTACATAATCATTTTGATGTATATCTTCTTGATTTGATGTTACCGGTCTGCAAAACTAGACATTCTGAGTTCTTAATATGTTGGAAACAAATTTCCCCGTGGATTCACGAGTTTGTTGACGATTAAAATCACAATGATGAATTCCACTAGGAAAGGATTGCTAAAACACTATTATTTAATTATGATAATAATATAATACTACTAGGTGGGACCCCGTTGTATACTAGAGACACAAGGATTGACATATTACATTTATATGTTGTTGATGTTATGATGTTTCCTACACAGTCCTATACAGTTGATGATGTTGTCTTGGTTTCATTTGATGTGATAAATGGGTGGTTGATGCACTATTGTTTAATGTTTATGGTATTTACTTGTGATACATAACAGTGCCATTGGTATGAGGATCATGTTGGTTATAGGTGCTTTGTTATGTATGTTATAACCTTGATTACTTAACCATATACAATTATGAAAAAAATAATAAATGGGAGCTTGATCAAAACAAAGGAAAAAAAAAACTATGGAAAGGTTCTAAAACTATGGAAAAGTTCTAAAACTATGGAAATAAACCTTTGTGAAATGGTTGACCTAGCTATTATGCAATGTGTTTTGGGTTAAGGATTATGCAATTTTTATTAAAGAGTTGAATGGAGGCACATATAGTAATGTTGATATGTGATTATCGTATGGAGTTATGGCAAGATGTTAATGTATAGATATGATATATCTCAGGTGGTGCACTATGGAATTGATATGGTATCAGATCTTTATGGTGGATATTGCATTGAATTATGCATTGGTTATGGTTTTATTTTAATGGTGGATGATATGTTAGTGGATTGGCTCATACATGGAATTGAATAAGGCTAGGTAAGGAAGCGACATGGATTTACTGCACGTCACTCCAAACCTCCCTTGACCCGTCACCCTAGCATAGTTTCATTGTTTCTCTGTTGGTTGTGGAAGCTCCATGTTTTCAGGATTGGATGGGGAAAAATCGACCAGTTCATCATTGAAGCGATTTCCTCATAGGTATGGTTCTTAGCTTTCCATCCATGATGGAATATTTTTATTATGAATCAAATGGTGGCTCAGGAATGCATGGGTTCTGTGTTTTCTTGAGTTTTCGACTGAGTGGAAATATCCTGTTATGGGTTCTCTATGATTACTGCAAAATGTTGGTATGTGTAAGTGAAGTATGGGTGTTATTGATGGTAGAGTCTGCGCATTGGTTATTGACTCAGATATCTTGGTTTTTAATGATGATTCTCTATGTAAAATGGTAACAATGGTGCCACATGTTCTGAGTTTTATTGTTGAAGGGTTTTAACCACCAGTTTGTATTTTAGTGGTTGTCAACTCGTTTTCCCTCTTGGTCATTGTCGTAATATTTATCTAGTTGCAGAGAAACTGTCGACAGTTGGTGTGTTTATTTTGTCTAAACCTTGAGCTGTTGTTAATGGCCCGTTCCTTACTATCATTTCATTGGAATCTTTCCACAAGTTCAATCTTGGTTGGCCCCAAATGTTAAATACAGGCCTATGTATGTATTGAATGGATACGAGTTGCAAATATTTTTCACACCCACTCCTCTCACCCTTGCTATAATTCGACTGTTATGTTGAGTGGCCTCACTGTTGATTGTTTTCAATAGTTGCCGACTCCCTGGGTGTTGGAAAGAGGCATTATCTCTCTGTGTTTTTGAGTACCCATCATTGTTTAAGTTAACCCTTGTCTCTTCTCTGTAAAAAAGTGTTAGTGACATCTGTGTGTGTCTGGATTGGTTATCTCGAATTGATTTATTCTCCACTCGAGTATTCACTTATGGTTATGTCAAGGGCTTGGAGTTATAAGTTGAAGGACTGTGTTTGTTATAAAAGAGCATGGCTCTCTTCTTTTTCTTCTTCAAGATTATATTATGGCATGTCGTTGTTAGTTGATGGTAAATGGATATGAGGATATGAAGGACCATGAGCTCTCCGTGTTTTTTAAATACAAGCAGGCTTTCGTTGCCTCTATGCATTTAATTTTTAAAGAGCCCGACCTGGACTCTGAATTGCTTCTACCTTCCTCGGGCACCTTCTGGGGTTTGTCAAGTTTTGGGTTATCAGTTTAATGATTTTGGAATTTTAAAGACACAGGCTCCCTCGTTTCAAAACCCATTCTCTTGGTCGAATCTCTGTGTGTTATTTCTGTAATGAATTTGTTTGAACAAATAAGAAAGAAAATATATGGTTCCTACCGCCTTGTTGATGATTAAAATCACAACGATGAATCCCCCCCGCAAAGGATTGCTAAAAGTGCTATTATTTAATTATGACAATAATATAATATTAGTAGGTGGGACCCCCTTGTAGACTAGAGGCACAAGGATATACATATGACACATATTTTGTTGTTGTTATGATGTTGCCTACACAGTCATACATTTTTTATGATGTATTCTTGGTTTCATTTGGCGTAATAATGAGTGGATAATACATGTTGTTGGTAATCATTTGCAACACAGAACAATTTCCATGGTTACGAAGATTAGGTTGTCTACATGTGCTATGTTATAATCTTGCTACTAGTTCATATGTTGATTTCTTAGCCACTTATATACAAGGGATAATTAAATGGTAGCATGTTCAAAACATAGAAAATTATGGAAAGGTTCTATAGTTCAAACAAAAGGAAAGAAACAATGTATTAGTCCTTGAGCTATAATAAAAGACTACATGCAAATTTTGAATGAAAGAGTTAATGGGTACAAGTGTTAGTCCTAACTATTATACTATGTTTTGATTAATGGACTATGAAAATTTCATTAAAGTCGAAGGGAGGCACATATAGCAATGTGGATATGGTATGATTTATTACGTGGAATTATGGAAAAGGTTAACGTATGAAATATCCCGAGTAGTGCACTATGCAATAGATATGGTCTCAGATCTTACAATGGATTGGCATTGATTATATATTGGTTATATGGTTTGATTTTTTTTTTTTTTTATGCTTATTGGGTTGTCTCATACTTGGAATTGAATGGGGACAGGTATGGAAGCGACGTGCATTTACTGCATGTCACTCCAAACCTTCCCTATCGCTCGTCACCCTAGCAGTGTTGCATTGTTGCATTATCGCTCTATTGGTTGTGAAGCTCCACGTTTTCAGGTTTTTTTTGGAAGGGAAATCTCGACCAACTCGTGATTTTAGAGATTTTCTCACAGGTATGGTTCTTTTCTCTCCATCCATGATGGATTCTCTTTTTTATGAACCAAATGGTGGCTCAATGATGCTCAGATTCTATGTGTTCTTGAGATTTTTGACTATGTGTACATATGGTGTTATGGCTCTCTCTGATGACTGTAAAATGTTGGTAGTGGTAAGCAGAGAAATGGGTATTATCGAATATAAAGGCTGTGCATTGGTTATTTATGGGTCAGCTTGGTTTTTATTGATTGTTCTCTGTGGAATAATGAAGACCATGGTGCCATGAATATATGTGTTTTATGGTTGAACGGTTTCACCACCGATTTTATTTTAGTGGTTGTCAACTCTCGGTCATTATCGTAGTATTTATCCAGTTACAGAGTGACTGTAGACTGTTGGTGTGCTTCTTTTATCTAACCCCGAACCATTTTTAATAGCTCGTTCCTGACTGTCTTTTCACTAAAAGCTTGCCAAAAGTCCAGTCTTGGTCACTCGAATATCAATGCAGGCCTGTGTATTTAATGGATATCAGATGCAAAGGGTTTCCACACACCACCCCTATCATTCCTGTTGTAATGATGACTGTATGTGGCCTCACTGTCAATTTGTTTCGAAAGTTCATCTTTTTGGGTGTTGGAAAGAGACGTTATATCTCTGTGTTTTTTTTTAATACCCGCCATTGTTAAGTTAACCCTCGTCTCTTCTCTTCAAGTATTAGAGGCACCTGTGTGTACTAGGTTATTTTAATTTGACTGTCTCTGCTCTCCTCGGGCGTTAACTTATTGTTCCGTCAAGGGATTGGAGTAATAAGTAAGGACTCTATGCCTCATTGTCGTGTCGTTTTCAAAAATGTATTTTGTCCTGTGGTTGTTAATCGATGGTAAAGTGGATATAAGTCTTGGAAGACTATCAACTGTTTGTGCTTTTGTTTAAAAATATAAACATGCTTTCTTTGCCTCTCTGCATTTGATTTAAGAGCCTGACTCAGACTCTAATTGTCTCTTCTCTCCTCGGGCACATTTTGGGTTTTTTCAAGTATTGGGTTATCAGTTTTAATGATTGTGGAATTATAAAGAGACATGCTCTCTCATTTATAAACCCATCCTTTTCGGTTGAATCTCTGTGAGGTCCTTCTGTGATGAAATTGTTTGAACAAATAAAAAGGAAATGAATGGTTTCTTATAGTCAAGAGCTATATTTCTTTTCGTTTATGGTCTCGATCACTGTGTTTAATCCATCATGATTTTGTTTTCTCAAAGAGACATTTGTGTGAGCTTTACCAAGCCCGATCAAGGTTCTGTCAAGGTAAAAAGTAATGAATGTGTGCCAATCGATTTATGTTCCCCTTATATATGATATGTTTATATCGGACTCATCGCACAGACTATCAATTGTTTAAAAAAAATAAAATTATATGTGTTGATACACAGAGAGATCAAGCTCGGGGTTTATGTTTGGGTTGACTGTTATTACCAGTTCCAGATTCTGTTGATTAATATGATTGAATTCTTGTGTATGATCGGGCATGATTTTAAGTCTGTCCACATTTTTGAAAAGACACATGTGTACATTTAAATTGGGCCCGATTGTTGATTGGCGAACAATAATTGTTTATTGCTTATCGTGGTGCATTATTGATTATCAGGGATATAGGTGTTGAGCATATTGTTGTGCATGTTTTGATTATTTTTAAAAAAAGAAGAAGGGATCAACATTATAATAAAAAATGTTGGTGAATGGAATTTTTTTTTTATAGGTTATAAATGCACAAACTGTTATAAATTAAGGATTTCTGGGAAAATTTAATTTCTATTGAGACAACAAGTAGTTTGCATACAATTGAGGAACAATGAATGTTGGTCTTGGAAGTGGATGCTTTTTGGATTAATTTTGAACATACTTATGATTGTTGATTTATTTAATTTATTTTATGAACAATATCCATCTAATTCCCTGTCATTTTCTCACTTTTTCGCTCAATACAAATCCCCTCACGATCCCAGATTCATTTTGCACACCCTATTCTTTAAAACTAAATTAAAGCTTTGTATTACAACGATTCAGAAATAACATAGAGATGGATCACAACTGATATGTTTTGGTTATTGTTGCACAGTCGATTGTTTAATGAATTGTTGAGCAGTAGTTGTGTTCTTACTCCCTTTCATTTTTCTCACTTTTCTCTCAATACAATCCCCTCAGATATCCCAGAACCCTAATTCACCCCCTGCTCATTGACAATTATTAAATGAATTTTATGGATTGGATTGCATGGGTCTAATGTGAATGTTGAGCCAAAATTTGTTTCATAATAATAGATTGCCATGTATGGTTTGTTTAATAAGCTAGTTGCTAATAATCACTGCATACAAGATGAGCTTCTTCAGCATAGGAATTCATGGATGAAATAATAGGGGCAAAGGGAATTGGAACAGAGGGCCTAGAAGGCCAAGATTCTCAATACATTTTGATGCAGATCCTCAAGAGTTAAACCATTTCTTCCAGGCTGGATTTTTCAATTGGATTGGACAAGGGGTAGTCCAACCTAGACCAAAGAGGCCTCCCTTCCAACCCTAGCATGTCCCTGGTATCTTGGTGCCCCCTCATGTTTCCTTGCAACTTGAAGTCCCCGAGAATGACGGATGGCAGGAGATTGTTCACCCAACAGTCTCCCAACATCGTGGTTGGCCAAATTTGTCTCTACCTGCTCCTCCTCCACCTGCTAACCCAAATGTCCATATTTCCCCTATACACTCACCTGTACAGTCCTCCCACGCAAGAAAAAGACTCAAAACCAAAGCCCACCATATGCATGATAAAGGAAAATTTGATGTTGCCCCCTCCTCTCCATCAAGTGGTTCATCCAAATCTGTTTGATCCCGCATGCACTTAAGAGATGATTGTTCTCATGTCATCAGTGAAATCAAGTCTCAAGGCTCTACACAACCTAAGGCTAATTCGGAGAATTCAAAAGGGGATAGCAACAACAAAGGAAAAATTGCCTCTCAAAGTGGAAAATATGGTTTTTTATTTTACTTTATTATTGTTTTATTGAGGACAGTGGATTGTTGAAGGTTTTGGACAACACACTATTTTTGGATATTTTGGATATTATATGTTTGGATATGATTTGAAATATCATTGATATTTAATTTTCAAATTATTGAAATGATTATGGGAGCCACAAGGAGGGATGTGTCTGATTTATTGTCTAGTTATGTTTATTTTTGTTAAAGAAATTAAAGGGAGTTACAAAGGGTCCCACCTACTAGTTGTTATTTTTTAAAAGACCCTTATTGTTATTATTATTATTAATTCTTCCCCTAAACTAAAAGATAGTTGAGTTTTTGTTAACTTAACTAAATAAAGTAGTTGAACTACTTCAACTAATTTGGAATGTATAAAAGCCAAATGAGAAGGAAGAAAAAGAGGAGAATAAAAGGATAACTCATACTAAGGTTTTCTCTTGAGTTTTACTGAGATAGTTCAATTTTCATTCATTCTTCAATTCATTAAAAGCCTAATTGTCTTTTATGATAGTAGGGTCCTATTGTAGACAACAAGATTCAAAGTTGAATTACATCATCCAGACACTTGTTTTCAGAGGTGTTGATCTATCTTTGATAGTCTGTGTAGAATTTTATGTTTGTGAATTAAATTCCATGACTGATAAAGGATATTGTGCAGAGTCGAGTGGGCAACAATCTGTGGAAAGTTGATCCAGATTTTAAAGTTCAATTTTTACATCCTGTCATAGTTCTTTTGTATAGTTTTCATTGGGGATATCTAAGTTTGAATTTGGTCCAAACTCCCTTAGGGATTTTTGTAAAGAGAACGACTCTTCTGATTTCTTGGAATGAAAAAAACTATTGTTATTCTATCTCATCTGTGTTGATATGTGGCTTGGTATTTTTTCTTTTTTCTCCACATTTAAGTTTTGCATCTGTATTATTCAGAAAATGGTATAAAAATTGTTGAAATAATGTAACTGCGAAGAGCATTCTTATTATTATTTTGTTATTGGATTAAATCCCCATTGTGGATTAATCATGTCATTATTATTATTGGATTAAATCCCCATTG
>JZKD02S0158793.1:78756-99513 GCA_000966675.3 Picea glauca
AATCCTATGGAAACAATTCCAGGTAATATTTCATTCACATCTATAGGACTTGGAATAGAATGTTCTATTGTAGCTGTAGGATAATACTATTACAGTCACAAGACCAAGGCTATTGAGAAAATAATAAAAAGGAGAAAAAGAGAAGGATTAGACACAAGCCAAGAAACATCTGAAATAAGCATTAAGTGGAAAGCAGGCCCAGATCCTAAAGAGAATGCAATACATGAAGAATCAACCCTTAATGCCTTCGTTGGTGAAAATGTGATGTCGATCTATGAATTCATAGAAGCACTTGACATATAAAAAGGAAGGGTAGTTTAATTGGATGTTGTTATGGATACCATCAAATATAATTTAGCCATTGAATTCATGAAATATTCCATAACAACAAAACGTTTTCATAAAGAAGAACTACATAAGGAATTGCAACTTGAAGAAAACACACTAAGTGAAAAATTTGAATAGAAGGCTAGCTTGAACCAAAAATTACATCAAGAATACATAGAACAACTTAAAGCCACACATACTTAAGAAATGGAAAAGTTGTAGGAAAAAAAATTGAGATAAGTGCATGCAATGAGAAAATAGAAGACTGGATTCGACAACATACACAAGCTATTGACCTCGTGGAGAAGACTTTGGGAGAATGTAAAAAGGGAACTATTGTCTTGGATATAGTTAAAGAATAATCCACTAGATATAATGAGGAACTCATAGTTGTACAAAATAAATTCTTTTATTTATTAAACAAAATTCAAAAGATAGGTCAGATCACATGAAGCTAGGTCTGCAAATGAATAGTGTGAAAAAAAAGTATCAGAAGGTGCATTGTGTCTATGACAAGATTGAAGAGTGGAAATATGTTTATGATAACCCTCCTAACATCCTAACAGTCTATATATCCAAGCAGAGAATCAAAGACCAAGTACTCCTTAACACTGGGAAATCTATCCTCAATGATATCAAAACCACTCAAAAAACAGTCGAAAATGCTTGCAAAATATTGTGGAGGACATCATATGACTTGCTAGAACAATTTAGGATGGAAACCCTAGAATATTTAAAAAAGGTAGGACCAACTCAAATGATAATAGAAGATGTGGAGGCTAGAAGGAATCTTAGCATGAAGTCCATCAGAGCGATAGAGGAGTTTGATCGACAAGTGCTAGAAACAAGAATAATAAGGCCAAATAAATTGATCCTATCAAGCAAAAAATTCATACAATAGACCTAAGAAGATCTAAATATAAAAGTAATAACTCCTATCTATGATAGTGAAATAGATCTCGAGAAGATGTAATTGAACATAATAGACACTTTACTAAATGACTTCAAATTGTGGAAAAACTTCAAATATAAAATGCAACAACCAAAGGCCACTTGAATGTTTTGTAACAAATTTTCGTATTTTGATTATTTTGTAATTATTGTAAAGTCTTGATTGGAATATGAAATGAAGCGTTGTAACTGTCATCTGACAGGATGGAAATTACTGAATATGAAAATCCTCTTCTTATGGTTTATAAAAGAGATGGTTGTAGTGAAGTAAGGACTTTTTTCACTTTGTATGTAACAGATAATACTATTACTTTGAAATTAATGAAGAGCAAGAGGCATTTTGAAGAATGTGTCTGAGACTTGTCTTAATGCATTTATCTAATATTTGAGTATTACATTTCCGATGTATGAATTACTTCTACAAACTTTTATGTATGCTCACATGGTCATATGATTCCTTCTTGAATACATCTACAATGTCATAAAACATATTGCAACTAATTGTTTATGTGAATGTGATGTTGTTGTTATCTTATTTATATTTTGAAAATATGAAATCTTTCTAGTTCAGATGATATGAACTTTTGATGTATTCAAAATCTTAGTTAGTTTTCTCTTGATCAGGATAGGATTAGAATAGTTCTGCATGTAGACCTAGGAATAATTTCACTAGCTAGTTAGTTCTAGATTTTAATTCATCTGAGAACCTTTGGTTCTCAAATTCATATTTATATAACATTTTAGAGTGGAAACTAGGCCCACATATTGGTTGGAAATGCTATTCCAAATGAAAGTGAGTCTAATTGGGGATTTCCATCAGGCATTTTCCCTTACCTTCTTGACATGCCATTAAGACCCATCAACTGAAATGGTGCTAGAAGGAGGGCCATCGAACTGGATGGTTGCAAATAAAACAAAAATCCTTATTCATTATTTTCCTCTTATTAACACGGCCCAATATAGTGATTCTCAACATTTTAACTTCCAACACGCTTCACATACTTTGTTTTACTCAGTGAATACTCCTGCCCAGGTCTCCACTCAGTGAAGTCTTGCTCGTCCCGAGCCTATAACCCCACCACATCACAACTTTACTAGGGGAGAACTCGAAATTGTTATCATAGAATCCTATGAATGCATAGTTACAAGGAAGTAGCACAGAAAGAACATCCAACCCCCAATCGACTATTCCCTACCCCATGGTCAAGCTAGTCCCTTAAGAGCATACCCTTTCTTTGAAGATCCTTTTACCTTCCAGGAAAATCAAACCTTCCGGACTCATGAATATCACGTGTCTCAAGTCTTGCAAAGTGTTTCAAAATATTTTGTTTTCAAACTTGACCATTTCTTACTTGCCAGTGGTGGTGGTGTACCTCCATCACACCAATATCTCCACCTCTAACACCAATAAGTGAACTCGAAGAAATCCCTGAGGAGGAAGAAGAAACAAAAGGTGAATCTAGAGAAGAAGAAGAGCTACAACTAGTTCTGTATAAACCTCAAACCATGGTTGGAAATAATTAGAACCCCTCACCTTATGAACCTTGTTTATTTTTGTAGTTGCAGTACCTGGACAACTCCATGACATGCCTAAACATCTAGAGAAATTCTTGCCCAAGTTTGAACTAGAAAAAAAAGACTCTGTTGAAGACCACGTTAAAAAATTCTTACTGGTAGTGCAACTGCATAATGTTCAACACAAAGACGTTGTATGTAAGTTGTTCCCTTATACTTTTGAGAACAATACTTCAACGTGGTTATATTCTATCGAAGAATCTTTCGTCACTAGTTGGAGAATTTTTGAGACCATTTTCTTTGAAACGTTTAGGGAACACAAAACCCCAACAACATTAGTTCTATAGCTCTCAATGATTAAAATGGAGCCTAAAGAAAAAATTAAAGACTTTAATCAACACTTCATCACTCTAATGAAGCAAATCCCTCAAGATTCTAAACCTACTGAAGATGTCACCATCAAATTCTATACTTCATCCCTCCCGATGTCATTGGTGATGTTTTTCAAGAATACTGAGAAAACTACCCTGAAATCAACTTTTAAGGAAGCCCTTAAAATTCAAAAGAACATGCTGAGTTTGAAAGGTAACTTTGGAGCTGAATTTTCTAAAGACAAAACTAATCCCAAAACCAAATCAGCTGCAAGTAAAATCTCAAAGGAGAAAAAGGATATTGATTTTATGGATATGGAAACTCTCTAGAGAATTGTCAAGAAGTTATCCAACACAATAATTGACCTTAAAAATAACCCTGGGGAAGGCTCTTCTAATCCCAACATTTTTTTTAAGTTTTGAGACAAGAAAGATAAAAACACTCCTCATGCCAACAAGAACAACTCCTTTTCTTTAGAAGGTATTAACATGGAAGATATTTTCCAAGCTCTCCAATCTTGGGAAAATTAAAATAAAGCTAAACCTAAAGAAGAAGAAACTGAGGAAATTGAACAACAAGATCAATCCCAAGAGGTTGATGAATCAAATGAACAACAAGTTAACTCCTTTCGAGACATTTATTATGGATTGGGAAAAGAGGGATATATAGAGGAGGTGCATATGTCCCAAAATGTAGTATCCACCAGAAGTGAAAGAAAAAATACTTCCCCTGATACTCCTACTCCTTCTAATCCTCCTAAAATAAAATCCCATCCCCAGAAGACCACTGATAAGGCTCCCAAACAAAATTCTCCTTCTACTCCTACATCGAATTTGGATTATGATTCCCAGAATATACAAAGAGAACCAAAGAAAATATTTATTTGTTTGAACTTATGAAGCTTCCCAAGATCAAGGAGAATTCCATTAAAACTCTACAAGGTAATGCTTCTAAGAGTACCAAAGAAATTAATGTGGGGACAAGAAAATGAGTAAGTAAAGTTGGGTAATATATGGATGATACGACACCCAAAAGACAATTAGCTGTAAATGCATCCCTAACTAGTTAGAGATCAAGATGTTCTACTCCTTCCTTTTTGATCACTTTTGAGATTTTTAATAGAAACATCCATAACTGTATGGTGGATTCATGTGTTTTTTCCAATGTAATGCATCTTAAGATATGTGTAGAAGTCAATTTCAAACCAAAAGAATATGATATCCAAATTATATAGTTGGATAGGGCCAGAGTCAAGGTAATTGGGGAATTGAAGAATGTTTTGATTAGGATGTCATATAACCCTAAAGTCCACAAAACTATTGACATCATCGTAGTGGAAATTCTCGATACCTACGGTATTCTTCTGAGTAGAGATTGGTCTACTATGATTAAGGGATACTTTTCCATCGATTGGTCACACCTATGGCTACCCTACAATGACAAGACCAATCAAATCAGAGTTGATAGAGAAATATATATAAAACATGAGGTAGCATACCTAAATGACCCCAATGAACCTGTTATGTTCAATCATTCCATTCTAGGAAATTACTCTTATGATCCATTCTTTGGGAACCACACAATTGAGACTTATCCTCATGTGGAACCAAACACACAATCTAAAATCCTTCATGGCAATTAGATTTTTGAGCCTCACTGTAACATATAAGATAAAACTAACAATGATGTTGTACAATCTAACATAGTATTTAGAGATAGATTAGAGGTTTTTGATAAATTCACTAACCACACTAATTCATAAAATAAACATAATTTTGAGTCCATACATAAACTGAAGAGATATCCTAATATGTGGAATTTATTTTTTGATGGATCCAAGTCTCTTGAAGGTGTAGGTGTTGGTTGTATACTAAAGGACCCTATTGACAAGAAAAATTTAATAGATTGTAGACTTGATTTCCAATGCACAAACAATATTGTTGAGTATGAATCCCTTCTCCAGGGACTGAGAAAAGTAGTGGACTTCGGAGCAAGTAAAATCAAGGTATTTGGTTATTTTGAGATTGTCATAAGGCAGGTAAGGAATACCATACATTGCCTCTCAATTCATATTAAACATTACTAACAAGAGGTATGGGAATTGATTAAATCTTTTGATGTGTTTAATATCAGTCATGTTCCTTGTTCTTTGAACTATGAAGTTGATATGTTAGAAAATGTAGCATCTAGATTGATTCCATCAGAAGGGATATTTCCTCACACTTTTTTTGTGGGATTACTATATAGGTCTTCAGTCCCTGACAACATGACTAATTGGATAGTCTTCGATGATGACCAATAGATTATAGTCTTCTTACACTTTGAAACTAACTTCAAATATTCTATAATCGATGAAGGGCAACATGATCAAGAGATGAATGTGTATTTTCCTAACTCAATAGACAAAATGATAAAGGATAAGGTCAACCCAATCAATAATATCCCCAAGAGCGTGGTGATACTGGAGAAACTATATGACCTCCAATATAAGTTCAAGAAGGTGACAAACTGCAATACCAACAACTCATCAATGTAGTTTGAAGTGGTAAATATGGTAACAAATGACATGCCTTAAAATATCAACCTTGGAAAAATTTCTCCTTAACAGAGAGGCAATCCTTCATTAAATTATTCAAAGAATCCAGTGATATATTTTCTTGGAAATATTATGATCTCAAGACCCATGAAACTAATATTATCCAACATATCATTCCTATGAAGATTCAAACAAAACCTTTTCAACAAAAGTTGAGGAAAATGCACCCTATCTTGGAGCCACAAGTAAAATCATAGCTAAGCAAAATTTTGGATATATTCCCAGTCATGCATATCCAATGAATTACCAATCTAGTGCATCTAAGGAAGAAAAATGGGGACATAAGACTTTGTGTTGATTTTAGAAACTTGAAAAAAGATTTAGAGAAAGATAATTATCTCGTGCTAGCCATGGAACAAATCCTACAATGTGTATATGGTTCCAAAATGCTCTCATTACTAGATGGATTTTCTGGTTATAACTAGGTTTTAGTTGCATATGAAGATCAATTGAAAATTGCATTCAGATCAAGATGGAGAACTTATGATTACAAGAAAATGCCTTTCAGACTAATCAATGCAGGAGCAAGTTTCTAGAGATCCATGGACATATATTTCATGGGACTAATCAGTGATTGTGTAGTAGTGTACTTGGATGATGTCATGGTTTTCTACAAGGATGAGAAAGATCATATAACTCATTTAAGAAGGGTGTTCGATAAATGTAGAATATATGGTATATCACTCAACCCAAAGAAATATATGTTTTTTGTTGATGAAGGCTAGTTGTTGGGATTCACCGTATATAAATAAGGCATGATGATTGAACCTGAGAGGAGTGAAGCCATATCAAAAATCTATCCTCCCCATAACAAGAAATCTATGCAGTCCTTCCTCGACAAGATTAATTTTGTGAGGATATTTGTCCCGAGATTTGTAGAAAATGTCAAACCTCTCCAATACATGATTAAAAGGGATGAAGAGTTCAAATGGGGTCCTAAGGAGAAAGCATCCTTTGAGAATATCAAAGAAAATATAACACATGCTTTGACATTGATGAGCCTTGATTTTAGCAAATATTTTAAACTCTACACATTTGCCTCCAATGTTGAGTTTGTAGTTGTTTTAACAAAAAAGAATCAAGAAGGAAATTAATACCCCATCACCTTTATGAGTTTGAGACTGCAAGGGGTAGAGTTAGAATATCCATAAGTATACAAAAAAACCTATGTTGTCTTCAAGGCGATCAATCATTTCAGACCTTACTTGATCAAGTCTAAAACTAAGGTAATTGTGCCTTAACCTACTATAAGAAACCTCTTAGTGTAGAAAGATCTGGGAGAGAAAAGGGCCAATTGGATAACAACCCTACAAGAATATGACCTTGAAATTTGTCCTGCTAAAATTTTCAAGGGGAAGGGAAAATGCAAACTAACAACCGAATCAACACATGACAAGGAAGAAGAAGATGAACTTTATCGAGACCAAAAACTAATTGAAAAAGAAGTCTACTATATCCATGTTAACAATGACCAATGGTATTATGAGATGAAGTATTATCTAACCCACAAGTCAGTTGCACATTATATGGAACCAAAGAAGAAGAGATCTCTCAGACTTAATTCATCCCAATACTAGCTCATCCAGGGAATGCTACGAAGGAAAAATTATGATGGTGTTTACTTGAGATGTCGTGAGAAGGAAGATGTTGATAAGGTCCTATAATAACTTCATTATGGCCCTCTTGGAGGAAATTTTGGAGGAGACACTACAAATCAAAAAGTAATCAGAGAAGGCTACTATTGGCCTACCCTATTTAAGGACTTTCACACATATGCTAGTAAGTTTTGGTAGTGCCAAAGGTTAGTTCGAAATGAAAGGAAGTTTGGTTTTCCCCTTCAACTGATTACCATTGAACGCCCATTCCAACAATGGGGTTTAGATGTTCTTAGCACTCTATAAATTTGTTCAGTTGATAGAAAAAACAACAGAGGTAACTGTTTCAACCAACTTTAGGTCGGATTCTGACCCTTCCAACTAGAGAGGGCTCTCTTGTGCATATTTCTATTTGAGGTATTCAAAAGATTCGACAATGCATGTGCAGAGGTCATATTCTGCCATGGTATAAAATTTAAAGGTGGTAGGAAAAAACAGAAGATCAAGGCCATTGGGCAATTGGGTCCATTCCTAAAACGTATAAAGTGTTATAAGCTATGTATTTCCAGAGGGAAAATAGGAAAAATAGGTATGATGTTCAACCAAATAAATAATATGAGATGGAAAAGTAGAGGAAAGGGAAGACTACTATCAACAAGAGGTGTCTAATAGAGGGAGAATCTCTTGGTGAGGTATTTGGAAGAAGAAACATGAGGGTTGGTCACTGCAAACAGAGCACCAATTATGAGTGAATTCTGAAACAGTAACCAAAATACATAACAAGTATAATTGATGTGAGAAGGAGCACTAGCAAAAATGAATTCCTTCTATTACTAAAAAATTATTACTAGCATAAACCACACATTCACGAATAATTAAATACAAGAAGACACACTGAACATCAAAACAGTGATGAATCTCGGTTGTCTCATAAAAACCCTTTCTGCTTATATTAAAATTTCATAAAAAACTACAAATTTCTCCTTCTATGAGGGCATGCCCCTCTCTGGTAAGTGCAACCATTCATTCATCTTTGTGATAGTATATATAGGTAAATTACATCTGGGATTCCAAACAAATCATTTCCCCCAAAATCCCAAAAATAGACATCAGTTACAAAAAAGGAGTAGTGTACAACAACTGCACTCCTATTTTCTAGGGGATGTTATAATAAAAAACTGACATCTTCGAGATTTTACCCCAAATGCCACTTGTTTGCATCATCACAAAATTTCCTAAAAGATACTTAATTTAGCTTGCAATCTATTTCAGGTTTGCAATCTCTTCCTTCAAAGTGTCAAGCCACTCAGGTTGGTCTTCTCCAATACTTTCAACCACTTCAGCTTTAACCTCAATCTTTTGTCTCTTTCTCCTTTTAACCTTGCCAACTTGCAGGGGATATCTATCTACGTACCCATTGATAATTAAATTCTTCATGATAGGATTTAGTCTAATTCCTTCACCTGACCATGGCTCATCTGCAAGCTCTCTGTGAAATTTTGTTGCCAGTATTCATGCAACAAGATTTTATTTCTTCTTTATTGACAATTTTGTCAGATTATTTGAATATCCTGGTTCATTGAAGGATGTTGGATATGTTTTCTCCATCTCCTCTGGTTTTCTCGGAAGCACGATTTTTCCCCCATTATCTGTATATGAATTAGATGAATGATTTGATTCGTGGTTACCCTACCTTGGAATAAAATGTTAAATGTAAACAACAGAGCAATATCTCCCATGTTTTGAATGGAAATCGTCATTGAGTGCTAATCATGAGCTACTGATGAAGGTCCTTGCATGGATAATGACTTATCACGTTCGGTCATTGATTTTAAATGATGAGCCTTCGAATCAGTTTTTTGGCGGCATTCACCCGACATCTCATGGATGAAAAGTACCCAAACAAGTGTCCTGAGGTGATTTGATCGGTCGTCAACTTTCCCTTTCCACATGCGATCCTTGGATTTGAAATATTCAATGATATTTTGACATGTGACATCGGGGTGTGATTTAGCGGTTTTGAGTTCAACCACTTTTTGTCTCGATCTGCACCCAACGACACCACGTGCCCTCAAGTCAAAACCATGGTATTTATATCAGCCTTGTTTCAAAATATTAACCCCCGCACTAGTTCTTGGCCCAATACGATCCATGACCATTGATCTGTGGTGTCCACGATCCATGATCCACCGGATGCAATCAAATTCAAACTTCCACTATATTTATCCCCATCTGCCAGATGTGACCCTGTCCGCTAGTCTATCACTCCTCTATACCGATTTAACCTCATGCTTAATCCCAAGACTTGGAGTCTAAAAAATTGTTACAGTGATAACATAGGCTCCAACTGGGGATGCTATCATCCTTGCGAGGTAGAAAAGAGTAGTAGACCTTGTGCCTTATCCATTGGAGCTTTTCTTACGACATGTATGTGCCGTATCTTGACCTGTCACCAATGTCCTCTGAAAAATGAAGTATGCATACCCCTCTTACCTGGAGGCTAGATGTTGGACACACTGCTAATCATATGACTGAACACTTTATTCAGAGACCTAAACTTGAACATGCCTGATCCACGAGCTTATTTGCACCTACCTACCCTAACTACTCAAATGTACTACTAGTCAAGTGAAATCAAAATGCCAATGCAACCATGCCAGTGTTTCATTTACTGTTTGTTTACTTTACACATGATTGCTCCAAAACCTGTTCACTGACAACCCTTTCGAGAAATTATATATGAATTTGAATCTTAGAATTTCAAAAATATTGGGATTGTTTATTGTTTCTAGCAAAACTGCAAATCGATCTTCCAACACATGAATGAGACCACAGTCATGTTTTACTTCTTCTACTGCATTCTTTCTTTCATGTGACTCACCCTGTTTATTTCCACCAAGAGGCTGAAACATCTGCTGAGACTGCTGGGAATAACAACCTTCTGAGCTGACAAACAATGTTGGTTGAAATGAAACCATTGGTAGAAAGAAATCTATATCTAATACTGACATTGACTGGCCATTATCTTCATCTCTGAGCTTACAATCCACCCTAAGCCTTAAATTTTGATTGTTATAATTTTTCATATAACACACCACAGGGTCATGAAAACCATGAAAAGTCATTTCTTCTTGATGAACAAAAACAAAAAGACAAGCCTCTTTCATAATTGTTTGTTTCTCTATTTCTTCAGTTCTGAGAAAATTTTCAAATGAAATGGCAGCAATAGCTTTGTCTACTTTTACATGCATCTCAACAAAAAAATGCATACATTCTTGAACATCTTCAAATATGAAAACAATATTATGTGTATCAAGGTTATCCTCTTGTTCATCAAACAATTTTGGTTGGGTTTTATTTACCTTCTGAAAATTTGCTTGAGGACTTTCATTTTGCGTTTCAAATAAATAAATAGAAATTAGTTCATGTTCATAATCTCCTCATAAATGTGAAAAGATAACCACATTAACTGCTTTACAGTCTAGAGTTCTCATGAATGCATTCTCAAAACCATGATTTTCAAAGGAATCAAGTAGGACAACTGCCTCTTTATGATCTTTCTGTCTTTTTGATTTAAAAGTGGCATACACTATTTTGTTTCTTTCCTGAAACTCTATGTCATTTGTTTGTTCATTGCTTGAAGTCTCCATAGTTGCAGTTTTAGAATCCTCATCCATGTTTAGGCTTCTTATAATTTGAACAACCACATCATCCATATGGGAAGAAAGACAAATTTGAAACACTTTGTCTTGTTGGAAATATTGTTTAAGATCTTCATCAAATTTAGGAGAAGGAAAATGACTTTTACCAACAATTTCTTCATCAAATTCATCTTCATTTCCAAGCTGGTAGTTGAGCACAGGCTGCAAATTTGAACTGAAATACCCTTCCATGTAATCAACCACAGGATAATTAAATGCATGAGAAGGTTTTTGATCTTCCTTACTGATAACAGTTTGTTTATGTAAGACAGTGTCATTTCGGTTAGACTTTACTTCTTCCTCTGTTATCTTGTGATTTGATTTCAACAATTCAAAGGAAGAAAAACATAATGGAAGATAGTTTTCATTTGCAAGTCCATTGCTTTCTGAATATTCAACATCATGTATGGAGGGTTTCTGATTTGAAACATTATAAACATTTTTCTTCAACAATTTGAAAGAAGAAAAACACAATGGTAAGGTTCTTTCACCTGATTCAAAACCTTCTTCATTTTCTTCACTGTTGTCATATGCACAATCTTCAATTTCTTTGGATTGCTGAACACACTCATTTTCAGATTCATCTTCGACCAAAGGCTGCAATTTCTTGTTGACTTGTTCCAGTGAATCAATGTGATTTGGAACTAACACACATTCCATTGCTTCAATGATGATCGTAGAATTTTCTTTCAAAAATTTAAATAAAGAAAAGCATAAAGGCAAATAATTTCCTTCATTTGTTTCAGTACCTTCTTCTTTGTAACTATGACATGTAGGTTGATGAATGTCACTATACTGCTGGAAAGGAACATTTTCAGGGAGAGAACATGTAGTTGGTTGTTATAAGAAGTCAACATCATAATCATCATTATATTCATCATATATAGGCAAATCAACAACATTTGCAAAATTATCTAACAAGAAAAAGCTTGGGACATCAACATGTTCCTCAATAAGCTGATTTGAAGACTCGCCTGCTTGACTGTTTTCAAATGAATATATGAAACAATCAAATCCATGCTCATCATGGAATGGATCAAAAACTAAATTAGCATGTCCTTTTTCAACAAGTGAAATACAATATTTTTCACAATCATTTGCATTGTGAACTTCAAGAGGACCTATGATATCATCAACTCTATACTCAATATTCCAGTCAATTGTTTTCTGTTTATATTCATTCTCATGTCCTGGAGAACCCAACCTTTCATTTCAAATCTATTTAGTTTCTAGGATATTGTGTTGAATCTCATGAGAATCATCAAACATTTGCTGTAAGGTCTTAGGTCTTCTTTCCATTAGGAGGAAAGACAATTCTGGGTGAAGAGTAGTGGTATACTAGAGAATGAAAACAACTTTAGTGGGTTGAATTTATTTAGGCAAGTCATAATAAACACTAGAAAACCATCTACTGAAAGTGGAGATAGTCTCATGGCTTTGCCCTTTCAAGGCATAGAATTATGTAAGTTGGAGGTCTAGAGATTTCTTCTTACCCCAGAACTTAAAAAAAACACTCTTCAATTCTTCCCATGAGCTAATTGTCTTTGGCTTAAAATGTTTAAAACATTATTTGGTATATCCTTTCAAGGATTGAGATAAATCCCTCATACAAACATCGTCATGGTCAACCTCAAACAAATCTATAAAATGCTCAAACCCTTGGATGTGTTTTTCAGTTGTGATGGCACCGTGTTCCCCATCAAACACAGGTAGGTACTCATAGTGATTTGGAGGAAACTCATGAAGGATGTGAGGTAATTTTAAGGCTTTGTATCTATGGTGAATATTTAAGGGTGTTGGATTAAGTATAGGAGGTGACATGTCAACCTTGGTTTCAAGAGGCTCATCAACTTGGTTATGGTTCTCACATGGCTCAGATGGGAGATTTTGGTCAAAATCAATGACAAACTGAGGAAATATTTGTGTGAATTTAAGAGGAGGATATAAAATTTCAAGATTATCATGATCATCATTTGAATGCACTAGGTAAAGAAAAATTTGTTTAGCATGTTCAAGAGCAGACAAAAGTTAATTAATAACAAGAAATATTATGTCTTGGAAAAGGCACAACTTCATGTACTTGTTTTTTCCCATGATATCCTTTCATACCTTTGTCAAGGGGTCTCATCTTCCAGTGGAGTCTCTGAATCACATTTGAAGCTTGAGTGGAGTCACCAATAAAATCTTCACTCTACTGAGTCTTTGGGCAGTGGAGTCATCGTAAAAACTTTGAATTCTAGATTCCATAAAATGGAGTTGCTAGGTGAATGATATACAACGTTTCTGTGTTTGAATACTCTTCACCATTAGTACTCAGATCTGAACCTTGTTGTTTTTCCCATGGAATATTTCTCCTTCGGTCCCTGAAAATGGTGCTAGAATGTTAGCACTCTATAAATTTGTTTGGCTGATAGAATAGATGACATAGGTAACTGTTTCAACCAACTTTAGGTTGGATTCTAACCCTTCCAACCAGAGAGGGTTCTCTCATGCATATTTCTATTTGAGGTATTCAAAAGATTTGACAATGCATATGCAGAGGTCATATTCTTCCATGGTATAAAATTCAAAGGTGGTAGGACAAAACATAAGAGCAGGATTGGGCAATGGGGTCTGTTCCTAAAAAGTATAAAGAGTTATAAGCTATGTATTTCCAGAGGGAACATAGAAAAAATAGGTATGATGTTCAACCAAATAAGTAATATGAGATGGAAAAGGAGAGGAAAGGGAAGACTACTATTAGCAAGAGGTGTCTAACAGAGAGAGAATCTCTTGGTGATGCATTTGGAAGAAGAAACATGAGGGCTAGTCACTGCAAACAAAGCACCAATTATGAATGAAGTCTGAAACAATAACCAAAATACATAACAAGTATAATCGATGTGAGAAGGAGCACTAGAAAAAATGAATTCCTTCTATTACTCAAATATTATTACTAGTAGAAAACACACAATCACGAATAATGAAATACAAGAAGACACACTGGACATCAAAACCGTGATGAATCTTAGCTCTCTCAAAGAAACCCTTTTTGCTTATATTAAAATTTCATAAAAAACTACAAAGTTCTCCTGCTACGAGGGTAGGCCCCTCTCCGATAATTCCAACCATTCATTCATCTTTGTGATAGTATATATAGGTAAATTACATCAAGGATTCAAAATGAATCATTTTCCCCAAAATCCCAAAAATAGCCATTAGTTACAAAAAAGGAGTAACGTACAACAACTGCACTCTTATTTCCTAGGGGACATTATAATAAAAAACCGACATCTTCGAGACTTTACCTCGAATGCCACTTGTCTGCATCATCAAAAAAATTCCTAAAAGATACTTAATTTATCTTGCAATCTATTTTAGGTTTTTAATCTCTTCCTTCAAAGTGTCAAGCCACTCAGGCTGGTTTTCTCCAATAATTTCAACCACTTCATCTTTAACCTTAGTCTTCTGTCGCTTGCTCCTTTTACCCTTTCCATCTTGCAGGGGATATCTGTCTGCGTACCCATTGATAATTAAATCCTTCAAGATAGGATTTAGTCTAATTCCTTCACCTAACCTTGGCTCATCTGCAGGCTCTGTGTGAAATTTTATTGCCATTATTCCTGCATCAAGCTTTTATTTCTTCTTTATCGACAATTTTGTCAGATTATTTGAATATCCTGGTTCGCTGAAGGCAGATGGATCTATTTTCTCCATCTCCTTTGGTTTTCTTAGAAGCACGGGCTTTCCTCGCTTAGTTGTACAATAATTAGACGAATGATTTGATTTGTGGTTACCCTATCATGGAATAAAATGTTAAACGCAAACAACAGAGAAGTACCTTCCATGTTTTGGACAACAGTTGTCACTGAGTGCTAATCATGAGCTACTGACGAAGGTCCTTGCATGGATAAAAAATTATTATGTTCGGTCATTGATTTCAAATGATGAGCCTTCAAATCAGTTGTTTGGCGATGTTCACCCGACATCGCATGGAAGAAAAGTACCCAAACAAGTTTCCCGAGGTGATTTGACTGACCGTCAACTTTACCTTTCCACATGCGATCCTTGGATTTGACATATTCAATGATATTTTGACACGTGACATTGGGGTGTGATTTAGAAGTTTCAATTTCAACCACTTTTTGTCCCGATATGCACCCAACGACGCCACGTGCCCTCAAGTTGAAACTGTGGTATTTCTATCGGCCTGCTTTCAAAAGATTAACTCTCACTCTAGTTCTTGTCCTGATACGCTCCACAACCGTTGATCTGCGACATTCATGATCCACAACCTGACGGGTCCCATCGACTTCATACTTCCGCTAGATTTGTCCCCATCCTCTAGATGTGACTCCGTCCACTAGTCTATCGCTCCTCTATACTGATTTAGCTTCCTGCTAAATCCTGAGACTTGGAGTCTAAAAAATTGTTACAGTGATAACATATGTGATTGCGGAAATCAATCCAAATTCCTCTCAATTGCATAAGTACATCATAACTGTTACAGATTATTTCACTAGATGGACTGATGCAATCCCTTTGAAGACTTCCAATGAAAATCAGGTGATATATTTCATTGAAACCTTCATTATAACTAGATTCGGTGTTCTTGAATCTCTGGTTTTTTATAACTCCAAGTACTTATATTCTTTGAAATTAATTGAATATTCTCTTGAAAGAAACATTAAAATAAAATATTCGGCTAATTATTATCCCCAAGGGAATGGACTAGCAAAATCCACCAATAAGAATCTAATCAATATCCTTAAAAGAACTGTCATTGATCACCAAAGAAACTGACATTTATCCCTTCTGAACTCTCTATGGGATGATAGGGTAACACCTAATTCCTCTTTGGGTAATTTCTCCTTTTTCCTGGTCTATGGACAAGAAGCAATTTTTCCTACACATACTTTTTTCCCTTCATTACAACTTGCATAATTTGTTCAAGACAAAGAGTGCCCAATAATGCAACAAAGATTGAACATGGTCTTGAAACTTGAAGAAGAAAGGGAAAAAGATAAAAGAAACCTAAAGCAACACCAATAAGTAATTAAAACATGGTTTGATAAGTCATATGTAGGAAACAAGGAATTCCAAGAGGGTGATGTTGTCCTTAAGTGGGATAAAGAAAATGAAATAAAATGAAAACATAAAATTTCAAAAACTATAGTTATGTCCATATCAAATCCATTAGAAAATTGGATCAAGAACTTTTAAACTCAAGACATTGGAGGGAGATGGACAAATTCTCAAATGATACTTCTCATAATCACCTCAGGTAATGTATTATTGTACATAGTAGGTTCATATTCTCTTTTGTACATATTTTCTGAATAAATCTTCCCCATTTTCCCCTCCCTTGTTTTCAGTTTTTTTTTCCATTATATTTACGATAAATCCATTTCCAATCTGTCATTTTTCATATGTAAGAACTGACATGCAGATTATGTTACATAGTAAAAGCTCATATTATGTATGCATAACTACTTGGGTGCTCATGAAGCTAGAGAGATGTCTTGCATTATATCAGGATATAACATATGGTTACACTTGATGGGAGAGATTCAAAATACTCTGTTTTGGAGAGAACCCCAGACTACAGATAATATGTTTATAAGAAATTAAAGTTACAATTTTTTTTTATCTGTGTGATGACTCTCACATCAAGTCAAGATCCTACATATACAGAATAGGTGGTAGCTACAAGTGTCTTCTGGATAATACTAGTGAGACCTCCCTATTATTTGAACATAAAATCTAATCAAGAATAATCTTGGAAAGGACCCATGAGGATGAAATAATGACTGAAAACGGAATATCAAAGTAACNTTTGCAATCTCTTCCTTCAAAGTGTCAAGCCACTCAGGTTGGTTTTCTCCAATACTTTCAACCACTTCAGCTTTAACCTCAGTCTTTTGTTGCTTGCTCCTTTTAACCTTGCCAAATTGTAGGGGATATCTGTCTACGTACCCATTGATAATTAAATCCTTCATGATAGGATTTAGTCTAATTCCTTCACCTGACCATGTCTCATCTGCAGGCTCTGTGTGAAATTTTGTTGCCAGTATTCATGCAACAAGATTTTATTTCTTCTTTATTGACAATTTTGTCAGATTATTTGAATATCCTGGTTCATTGAAGGATGTTGGATATGTTTTCTCCATCTCCTCTGGTTTTCTCGGAAGCACGATCTTTCCTCCATTATCTGTACATGAATTAGATGAATGATTTGATTTGTGGTTACCCTACCTTGGAATAAAATGTTAAACGCAAACAGCAGAGCAATATCTCCCATGTTTTGAATGGCAGTCGTCATTGAGTGCTAATCATGAGCTACTGATGAAGGTCCTTGCATGGATAATGACTTATCATGTTCGGTCATTGATTTTAAATGATGAGCCTTCGAATCAGTTTTTTGGCGGCGTTCACCCGACATCTCATGGACGAAAAGTACCCAAACAAGTGTCCTGAGGTGATTTGACCGATCGTCAACTTTCCCTTTCCACATGCGATCCTTGGATTTGAAATATTCAATGATATTTTGACATGTGACATCGGGGTGTGATTTAGCAGTTTCGAGTTCAACCACTTTTTGTCCCGATCTGCACCCAACGACGCCACATTCCCTCAACTCGAAACCGTGGTATTTATATTAGCCTTATTTCAAAAGATTAACCCCTGTGCTAGTTATTGGCCCGATATGATCCATGACTGTTGATCTGCGGCATCCACGATCCACGACCCGCCATATGCAATCGACTTCAAACTTCCACTATATTTAGCCCCATCTGCCAGATGTGACCCTGTCCGCTAGTCTATCGCTCCTCTATACCGATTTAACCTCCTGCTAAATCTCAAGACTTGGAGTCTAAAAAATTGTTACAGTGATAACATAGGCTCCAACTGGGGATGCTATCCTCCCTGCGAGGTAGAAAAGAGTAGTAGACCTTGTGCCTTATCCATTGGAGCTTTTCTTACGACATGTATGTGTTGTATCTTGACCTATCACCAATGTCCTCCGAAAAATGAAGTATGCATACCCCTCTTACCTAGAGGCTATATGTTGGACACACTACTAATCATATGATTGAACACTTTATTCGGAGACCTAAACTTGAACATGCCCGATCCACGAGCTTATTTGCACCTACCTACCCTAACTACTCAAATGTACTACCAGTCAAGTGAAATCAAAATGCCAATGCATCCATGCCAGTGTTTCATTTACTGTTTGTTTACTTTTCACATGCTTGCTCCAAAACCTGTTCACTAACAACCCTTTCGAGAAATTATATATGAATTTGAATCTTAGAATTTCAAAAATATTGGGATTGTTTATTGTTTCTAGCAAAAATGCAAATGGATCTTCCAACACATGAATGAGACCACAGTCATGTTTTACTTCTTCTACTGCATTCTTGCTTTCATGTGACTCACCCTATTTATTTCCACCAAGAGGCTGAAACATCTACTGAGACTGTTGGGAATAACAACCTTCTGAGCCAACAAACAATGTTGGTTGAAATGAAACCTTTGGTAGAAAGAAATCTATATCTAATGCTGACATTGACTGGCCATTATCTTCATCTCTGAGCTTACAATCCACCCTAAGCCTTAAATTTTGATTGTTATAATTTTTCATATAACACACCACAGGGTCATGAAAACCATGAAANCCTTCATTACAACTTGCATAATTTGTTCAAGACAAAGAGTGCCCAATAATGCAACAAAGATTGAACATGGTCTTGAAACTTGAAGAAGAAAGGGAAAAAGATAAAAGAAACCTAAAGCAACACCAATAAGTAATTAAAACATGGTTTGATAAGTCATATGTAGGAAACAAGGAATTCCAAGAGGGTGATGTTGTCCTTAAGTGGGATAAAGAAAATGAAATAAAATGAAAACATAAAATTTCAAAAACTATAGTTATGTCCATATCAAATCCATTAGAAAATTGGATCAAGAACTTTTAAACTCAAGACATTGGAGGGAGATGGACAAATTCTCAAATGATACTTCTCATAATCACCTCAGGTAATGTATTATTGTACATAGTAGGTTCATATTCTCTTTTGTACATATTTTCTGAATAAATCTTCCCCATTTTCCCCTCCCTTGTTTTCAGTTTTTTTTTCCATTATATTTACGATAAATCCATTTCCAATCTGTCATTTTTCATATGTAAGAACTGACATGCAGATTATGTTACATAGTAAAAGCTCATATTATGTATGCATAACTACTTGGGTGCTCATGAAGCTAGAGAGATGTCTTGCATTATATCAGGATATAACATATGGTTACACTTGATGGGAGAGATTCAAAATACTCTGTTTTGGAGAGAACCCCAGACTACAGATAATATGTTTATAAGAAATTAAAGTTACAATTTTTTTTTATCTGTGTGATGACTCTCACATCAAGTCAAGATCCTACATATACAGAATAGGTGGTAGCTACAAGTGTCTTCTGGATAATACTAGTGAGACCTCCCTATTATTTGAACATAAAATCTAATCAAGAATAATCTTGGAAAGGACCCATGAGGATGAAATAATGACTGAAAACGGAATATCAAAGTAACCCTTGTATCACTGCACTTCCTAGATATCCATTATGCAGAAATTATACTTATATTACAAATCTAAAGGGTGAAATTTAAAGCTTGAACAATCTAGGAAGTTGAAACCACCAATGATTGGGTGGGAAGTACAAGTAAACTTGTCGGGACTATGGATGCTCGTTGGAAACATGAATATTCTTGTATGATACCAAGGAATATTCATCGATGCTATGGATGTTTTCTACCAGTGAAGCAATGCCAGGAGAGAAGATATGAGGAACACACATCGATCTATAAACAATCAGGAAATAAATTATGTGGTGTCCAACTCCTCCAATATTCTTGAACTAAATTAAACAACCACATCCATGATTGTCTCACAGGAATTATCCTGAATATCATTAGGGATGTACTACATTCTTATTTTTTAGGAAAGAGAAGGTGATGTGGGGTTTGTAGTACAGATCAATATGTAAACTTTTCAACAAATCTACAATCATATATATATAATATGAAGGTTTATCTGAGGAAGAGATTGTTGATTAAGGTTGGTTTTCATTGATGTCAACCCTTGAAGAAAGCCCCATAGCACAACATTTTGGGTAATGGACCCAATATTGTGTGATGTAAATATGACTCATTATTGTTTTGTCATGGTTGATAAGAAGTAAATATGGATGAACTCCAAAGTGGTCCCCTTATGGTGAAATCCCTCACAGGAAGTCGCTTTGTGGAGTAAGAGAACCTATGCTTAATTGTGGAATAATGAGATGAAGGAAAGTGAATTTTTCAGGGAAACTATCCTAGATGGATAGTGCTTGTCATGTCATTTCTGGTGGTATGTGGAACGTCACATAATTCCTCACGGTTAGAGAGTTATGGCCATGAGAAGTTGGAGACCCCGGGTTTGGGTAATAGACCCAAGTTTGTTTGATGGGTAAGGGTATGAGTTATGATATATTTTCAGATAATACTATTCTATATGGATAGTACATGTCATGAAATTTTTGGTTGTATGTAGAACGTTACATAACTCCTCACAGTTTGAGAGTTATGGCCTTACGAAGTTGGAGTACCCTCATATGTCATCTAGAAGCCCCAAAAGGTCAAAGTAGTCAAAGTGGTTTAAGAGATTTTAAAAGGTAAATA
>JZKD02S0158793.1:106527-154892 GCA_000966675.3 Picea glauca
TGTATGATTGTTCATTTGTTCATTTCTTATTTACTCTGCAGTTATTGGATGATAATGCTTCATTGATATAAAACTTGGATTATATGGTTAAAAAGGGATTAAATTTCTCTATTACTGATTCACCCCCCCTCTCAGTAATCCAACAGAGATAACTAGTTCTCCTAAAAAGTTGCCATTTGTTGTGACATACACAACAACCCACTAAAACTCATCATATTTAGTGGGTACCTTCCAACTAAAATTTTGCAAGGTACTAATCAGTACTACCCAACTATCTATTCATTCATAGGACTAATGTCTATGCATAATTTTTTAAGTTGGTTTGAGGAAAAATACAACTATCATCTATGATATGTTGACTGATGGCCCTTTAGTATCCCTCACTATGAGGATCTTAAGATATTTTATTGGAAACCTTTCTACAACAATGTTCCTAAAGCCTCTACTCATAATACCCCACTCAAACATCATTGGCTCTCCTTCTCCAAAGTTATACAATATTACCCTTCCATCCAATTCTTGTTATGACAATTCTTCTTCAACGTTGTCGTCATGAGAGTGCAACAAAGATACACCTGTATAGAGTCTTATTCTCAGGCCAATGATGAAGTCTGTATTGTGAAAGGATATATGTCATTTTCAATGATTCTTCTCTTTCAGGATGATGTGTCAAGAAGATATTAGTTTTGGTAGTTCCTGTGACCCTGTCATAACAGGTGGACCCCACTTTTCTATCCTACACACATATGAATATCTATAACCAATATCGGCCTTTGTAAATCAAATCTCATATCAGATTCAGGAAAATAACAGGCATAACATCCACAGGTTCTCCTCCTTGAACAATATCTTGACAAAAAAATCCTAACTCTAACAAGTCATCTTCTGATGCATACATGTCAACAAGAGATAAACCCTTAAACACTCTTGAGAGATAACTATTGCACCATGTTTAAAATTTATCCCAATACAACCATATACTATAATGAAATGAAACCTTTTGGTTGTACATGATATATGCGACATGGTGTTACTTCTTTGGTTCACATTTTCAATGAAAAAATTTTCATCGTCGGGAGAACTCATGAGACTATCCTTTGCTCTATATGTAAAATGTTTTGATGATGACACCACCCAAGATGTCATCATTGAGAACCAACCTCCTAGACCATGACCCATATCTAACATATTCTCTTTAGACAAAGACACCCTGGCCTCGTAAAATTAACCCTCCTCTTAAACAACCTATAATGACTCGTTTAATTTAATAAAATAAAATCATAACAAGGAAAACAACTTATTATACATTGATATCTTTTAGCACACATTTCGAGGATAAAACATTATTATAATAGGTCATCATTGTCGAAATACAAACTTAGGTTCAATATTTTTGAAATAGCCACTCCCGATGATGACATGATCAGAGAACATTTTCTCCCTTCCCTACCCCACACCACCAACGATACGTCAACGATAATGAACACATA
This sequence comes from Picea glauca, assembly GCA_000966675.3. Taxonomy (NCBI): domain Eukaryota; kingdom Viridiplantae; phylum Streptophyta; class Pinopsida; order Pinales; family Pinaceae; genus Picea; species Picea glauca. The sequence goes on from JZKD02S0158793.1 coordinate 108,018, forward strand.
ATTGTCTTTGAGGAAATTAATGGAGGATTGTACAAATCTGACTAAGCTAGAGTTGTAACATGCTTAACATTAATTACATAGGGTTTGGGGAAAATCGCCCAAATACAACAACCTTGTTAAGTCCTAATCGATATACTGATTTGCATGTCAAACCTATGAAAGTGAAGACACTGCTACTATAAAAAGATGGGTAAATTGCATTGTGTGATAAAGATCTCGAGCCAACTGGTATGTATTTTGTGTTTTTTGAAGTTACTACTTTTTGTAGCAAATTCAAAGGTAAAGTAATTTTGTTCTTTGCATAACGACATATGCAGGAGACAAGATGTATAGAGTTATGAACAAAAGAGTAAAGAACCAGGTGGCTACTGGACCTATCCCTATTTCAAGTCAAGATTCTCTCACTATTACAAACACAAGTAACTATGAAGAAAGGGAGCATTATGTAAGATACCATTAGATATATAACATATTCTAGAATGAAGATTACCCTTTTGACGATGAAGACATCGATGAATACAAAAACATCAGAAGAAGTGGCATTCACACTATAGTCGCTCACCCAATGATTTTACCTTATAATGATGTCGCACGATGGTGTTTCACCCACATGCAAAAGGAGATGACCATGATAGTCAACACATTCAGTGTTCTGATCACATATATGAAGGCAGAAGGTGTCAGAGCCAAATACAAAAACCCATAGCCTATGGTAGCACTAGATGAATCATTCCTAGATAAATTCAGAGTTGAGCATAAGGACCTTAAAACATTGATGGAGGATTGGTTTGTCGATGAGGAATGGACAATAAATGAGTGGAAAATATATATTCTTGCAAAGTACTTGAAGGATTCATATAAAATTCTGAATGTGATGATATGCAGACTCTATGACGAAGAAATCAATACTCATTTCAGTATGGAGTGGTTTTTGATGGCTTACACAGTGGCCAAGATTGGAAAATATTTTAACTGGGCCAACATTTTATCCTTCAACATCATAATTAGATATTGAGAGGCCCAAGGTATTAAAAACCTCGGCTTCTACATGATCACATACCTTATTGATGCAATTTGTGTTACTCATAAATTTTCTACTTTTAATTTGGCTTGGAACCCAAAACATTGTTCAAAGAGACATCAAATCCTTAAGAGAAATAGGATATTGGTATATGAAGAATTACTATACCTACGTTAGGATATATGGAGCCACCAGGCCACCACATATGTTCCCAAATATGTTCCCGATAAACTGTTATCCAGATAAATAGCCTATCAGATGCTTGAAAAAGGAGTCATTTCCTACTTGTCAGAGAAGAACAAAAAGTATTGGCCAATCTTTCCACTCCACATAGGCATGTATTCTCTATCAAATAAACCACACACTGAGAAAGAAGTTGAATATCTAAGAGGGATATGTTTGTGTACTGGGAGAAATAAATGGCATGATACCCAGAATGTAATATATGAGCATATAAATGTTTTCAAGTTAGAACAACAAGTTTTTCATGAGACTAATTTTTCAAAGGACCTCTTCATGGGATCTCTTTATTTTCAGGAAGTACTAGACAGGTTTCCTAGTGAGCAAGCTAGAGAGAAACTTTAGAAAGAGGAAGATGAAGAAATGGTTCTGGTAAAATAACAATTTAAAGAACTACTCCAATAAGATAAGGAGAAGAAAGAGGACAGAGAAAGATAACAAAGGTACAAGGCTGAAGAAATATAAAGGAATGATGATGAAGTTGAAGAGAAGTATCGGTAAAGAAAGAAGGCAAAGGTTGAAAAGAAACAAGCTAAACTGACCAAAAGCAAAGGAAAAGGCCAATTTTTAGAGAGGAACAATGGAAATGAGAAAAAACAAATAGAAACAGAGACCAAGGCTCAAGTAGATATAGATCTTGAGATGAAGAAAAAGGAATATGAAAAACAAGCCTCATTGGCCACTCAAAATGAGGAAAGGAAGAAGAAATAAGAGGAATGCAACCAAGTCACGGGAAAATGAACCAAAATAATTGAACCAAGCTATGGTGACAAATCCTAGCAAACGTATGGTCACAATCCCATTAGAATAATGTACTCCTCTGGTAGTAATTCCAGGTAATATTTCATTCACATCTCCAGGACTTGGAATATAATATGTTGTTGTAGTTGTAGGAGAATACTATTACAGTCACAAGACCAAGGCTATTGAGAAAAGAAAAACAAAGAGAAAAAGAGAAGGATTGGGCACAAGCCAAGAAACATATGAAAGAAGCATTAAGTGGAAATCAGGCTTAGATCCTAAAGAGAATGCAATACATGAAAAATCATCCCTTAATGCCTTCACTGGTGCAAACATAATGTTGATCTATGAAGTTGCAGAAGCACTTGACATATCAAAAGAAAGGGTAGCTGAAATGGAGGCTTTTATGGATACCATCAAATATAATTTATCCAATGAATTAAGATGGAAAGAGGCCATAACAACATAGCATCTACACAAAGAAGAACTACATAAGGAATTGCAATTTCAAGAAAATGGACTACGTGCAGAATTTGAACAAAAGACTAGCTTGAACTAGAAATTATATCAAGAAAAAATAAAAACAATTAAAGCCACAGATACTCAAGAAATGGAAAAGTTGTAGGCAGAAAAATTGGAGATAAGTGCATACAATGAGAAGATAGAAGACTAGATTGGACAACTAACCAAGCTAATGACCTTCTAGAGAAGACTTTGGGAGAAAGTAAAAAGGGAAATGTTGTCTTGGATATAGTTAAAGAAGAAGCCACCAGATATAATGAGGAACTCAAAGATGTACATAAGAAATTATTCTGCTTATTAAACCAAATTCAAGAGAACAAGTCTGATCACTTGAATCTATAACTATAGATGAATAGTGCGAAAGAAAAGTACTAGAAGGTCCAGAGTGCCTATGACAAGATTGTAGAGTGGCAAGATGTTTATGATAACCCTCTTAACATCCTACTAGTCTATACAACCAAGAAAAAAATCAAATTCCAAGTACTCCTTAACACCAAGAAATCTATCCTCAATGACATCAAAACCACTCAGGAAACAATTGGAAAAGATTTCAAAAGATTTGTTGGATTACTGAGAGGGGGGGTGAATCAACAATGAGCAATTTATACCACTTATTAATCCTTTTAACCACAATGTATATTCCTTTAAATTATTCAAAAATGTTCATCAATTCATCATTAATATGTTATTGCATCATATAACATTAACATCCATCAGTGCATAATAAACAATAATAGACACATCTACACAATGAAAAGTACACCAATATTTTACATGGAAACCCATTGTGGGAGAAAACCACATAATGCTTTTATTATATGTCTTTAAGAATTACATTCAAGGAAGCACCAACTTCCAATTCTCCAGTCCAAATGGAAGGAGGCTCCAACCCCCTAGCTTCTCAGGCTACAACCTGAGGGAAGCTCCAACTCCCTAATTCTTTGGCTACAACCAGAAGGAGGCTACAACCCCCTATGTTCTCCGGTTACAAATGGAAGGTGGATACAACCACCTAGTTCTCAGGATCCAACCTGAAGGAATCTCCAATTCCCTAATTCTCTGGTACCAACTGGAAGGAGGCTACAAACCCCTTTCCTTTCCTCATCTTGCAGCCCTGAAATATAAATTCCAAATGTAGACAACCTATCACTGTCACTGAATCAAACACTACCACTCTTAACCTATCACTATCAACCTGTACCAACAACCTATAACAACTTGTACCAATCAACTTGCACCAAAAAATTTGTAACAACATGTAACAACTTGTACCAATATGTACCATGCATCAACCTGTACCATCAACAAGTGCATCAACCATGCACCAAACCTGTACAAATAAATTGTCACAACAACATTTCCAAACAACCTATCACAACAACCTATCTCATCAATCTTATCAACCAAATCATATCTACTCACCATACAAACATCAACAAGCTGTATCACAATCAAGATGTGCTTCTAAAAGTATACCAAGTCATATAGGCCACACCATCCATAAACCATGTGCCAAAAATACTACTAGCAAATGCCTCTAACAATGTACCAAATATGTACCAATCACGCATCAGCTATAGATCAAAATATGACTCATCAAGATGAACCAAAATCACCATACCATACACCTCACGTATGTGCCACTCATCAACTATCTGTCCCAACATGTATCTCAATCATATAACAAAGACATATACCAATATAACCATCAAAATTTCTCTAGAAATACATGACACTATCCATAACAAAATATCATAAAACCTCACATCAAATCATGTGCCAAAACCTCACTATTATGTAGCCTCAAGTGTGTACCAATCATATATCAAGACTACTAACAAAATCCTCTCACAATCTACCATAAGATATACGAATAAGACTTAGACATGCACCAACAATATACTTCAATAGATCTTCCTCAAAACCATTCTACAACAAGCACTAAACTTTCAAGAGGGCATCCAACATATTTACAAGGAAACACCTCAACCAAATATATAGATTCAACACTACACATATGAAAATCATACCTTTTTCTTCTTGTAGCTATGGATCTATTATGGATTTGTTTCTGTAGTCGTGATTTTTTTGCTGCGGTTTTGTTGCCGTGATTCTACTGTTGTGATTCTGTTGCTGCGGTTCTGCTGCCCTGATCCTGCTGCCATGATTTTTTTGTCATGATTTTGTTGGTGCAATTTTGCAGCCACGATTTTTCTACCAGATTTTTCTTCCGCGATTCTTCCACCGTGATTTTTCTGCCGCAAATTTGATGTATCAATAATACTTTCCAAATAACGTTTCACAATTTGATATTCAATTATATTAAAAAATAGGTGCAAATAGGAGACGCTTTCTCTCTTAATTATACTCTCCAAGTAGCTTCCTCAAGGGGTTATCTTCTAACTCACTTTACCCAACTTCCTTCTTTTAGGGCTAACCCACTTCTAACCACTTGTCCACCTACAACCACTTTATCCACAAATAGTAAGTTCTCCACTTCTAGTTTCAACTAACTTTATTATTTAATTAATTTATTTTGCAACCACTTTGACTTATCCATAATTAGTAAACTCACCACTTCTTGTTGCAACCAATTTATTATTTAAATAATTTCTCTTTGCAACCACTTTGACTACTTTATTATTTAAATAATTTATCTTTACTCACAACTTCTTCTTGCAAGTAACTTTTCTATTATTAGTCAATTCATAACTTCTTTTCCCTTAACTAACTTCTTATTGCAAACACTTTATTATTTGATTTATTTCTTGGTCAACCACTTTGATTATTCAATCTTCTCATCACAACAACTTTACCATAGTTACCAAAATCACAACTTCTTGTTCCAACTAATTTATTTTTAATTATTTTCTTAATGCAACAACTATACCCATGATTAACTCCTAGATACCATCAATTTGACTAGTACACTTCTTCTAGGAGCTTATAGAATAATTGGCATATTTGACCTTCTAGAGGCTTCTAGATAACTCATGATGGTTCTCCAACTTCACAGGGCCATAACTTTCTAACCGTGAGGATTTATGTGATGTTCCACATATCACCGAAAACAACATGACATGTACTATCCATATATAATAGTATTACCTGAAAATACACTAATATTCATACCTTTATACCTCAAACAAACTTGGGTTCCATACCCATACCTATGGATCTACCATAGATACTCAAGGTTTGACATCAATCTCTAAGGGTTGACATCAATCTACAATATCACTCTCTAAGGGTTGAAATCAATGAAAACCAACAATCCAAACCAACTGTCCATAAATCTAAGCCAATTGTCTGACAAGATTGTGGAGGACATCAGATGACTTGCTAGAACAATTTAGGATGGAAACCCTAGAATATTTAGAAAAGGTAGGACCATATCAAATGATAACAAAATATGTGGAGGCTAGAAGAAATCTTAGCATGAATGCCATCAAATCAACAGAGGAGGTTGATAGAAAAGTTTTGGAAACAAGAATAATAAGGCCAAAAAAATTAATCCTATCAACCAAACACTTCATACAATAGACATAAGAATATTTAAATATAGAAGTGGTAACTCCTATCATCGATAGTGAAATAGATCTCAAGAAGATGCATCTAAACATAATAGACACTTTACTAGAATACTTCAAATTATGAAAATGCTTCTGGGATAAAATGCAACAACTAAAATCCTCTTGGAGTTTTTGTAACAAATTTTCTGCATTTTGATTATTTTGTAATTATTGTAAAGTCTTGATTGGAATATGAAATGAAGCATTGTAACTGTCATATGACAGAAAGACAATTGTTGAGTATGAAAAGCCTCTTATGTTTTATAAAAGGAATGGTTGTAATGAAGTAGGGACTTTTGCACTTTGTGTATGCCAGACAATACTATTACTTCGAAATTAATGAAGAGCAGATGCATTTTGGAGATATGGATTTTTGTGAATGTGCTTGAGACTTCTCTTAATGCATTTATATAATATTTGAGTATTAAATTTCTATTGTATGAATTAATTTTGAAAACAATTATGTATGCTCAGATGGCCATATGTTTCCTTCTTGAATTCAACTACAATGTCATAAAACATATTGCAACTAATTGTATATGTGAATGTGATGTTGTTGTTATCTTATTTATCTTTTGAACATATGAAATCTTTCTCATTTACATGACATAATATTTTGATGTATTCAAAATCTTAGTTAGTTTTCTCCTGATCATGATAGGATTATAATAGTTTTGCATGTAGACCTAGGAATAGTTTCATTAACTAGTTAGTTCCATATTTTAATTCATCTGAGAACTTTTGGTTCTCATATTCATATTTAGATAACATTTTAGAGTGGAAACTAGGCCCACATATTGGTCGAAAATGCTATTACAAACGAGAGAAATTCTAATTTGGGACTTTCCATCCAGTGTTTTCCCTTACCTGATTGATAGGCCATTAAGACCTGTCAACATGTTCTTGCATCAATTTCTAGTAGGATATTTTGTGGCCAAGCTATCATGTAAATGAATGCTACTTACATTGATTTATCATCTTTTGTTTAAATCTACATGTTAATATACTCCGAAGCTTTAGCTCTAATGATCAATAGATTTAGAATTAATTATTTATAGATGATGGTTCTTTAGCCATGTTACCTACATGCATGTGTGATGACTATTATATAACATTTCTAGAGAATTATTTCTAAGGAGAATGTATATATAAGTTTATTTTTTTTCTGTTATCATAGTTCTTTGAATAAACCATCTTTAAGAGGAACTATTTTATTATACATTCTTTCTTTGGATTGATTAGTTGATAGAACTAATTCCTATGAACCACCAAATCATAGTTATCCTATAAATTTTTTGAGGAAAATATTTCCCCAAAAATAGAAAATACCAAGTGGATAAAACCAACACAATCTTAAATCTCATCGAACGATCATTGGACCTTTAATATGGAGAATCACATCATTTCAAATGAAGAAGAATCTAATTTGGCATCATCTTCAGGTGTGATTCCTACTTTTGATTTGAATGGAATTCAACCCCCTTAACAAAATTGGATCTAGAAGGAGGGCATGATGCATAGAAAGTAATCAAAACAACCCACATAACGAAGATACTCCCACTGCCAATAGCTCACCTCACGTTGAGGAAAGCAATGATCTCCACCCTGAGATACCATATGGAATATCTCATGAATATATTGACACATTTATAAGAATCACCAGGGCTTATGCTCGACAGATCAAGCACCCTCCAAGGGTATTGAAAGTTTGATGTAAAGTTTGTGTCAAGTACCATGAGAAGCCCCCTGCAGTGATCTTTGTGACAACTAGGAATTTAACAACTCAAGCTACCAACTCATAGTTGGAATTTGAGGGAACAGTCCATAGTTGGGATTGTATGTATGGGTAGGATAGCTAAGTCTAAAGATTCAAAAGAAATGACACTATAGAGTGCTAGGTGGTACTCAAGAAACCCTTGTATACACAACAATCCATAGAATCTTGGAAAAGTATTGGAGGGGTAATATTCACCACTCACCCTCACGCAACCTCATGTTTAGCTCCTATGTTAGAGGAGTTTCCTAGCCACACCTATACGACAATTGGATTTTAATAACTCCTTGTTCATACTCCTATTTTGAGTTAAATGGCCTTGGAGAGTTTACTCTCCAACTTGTTCTAAGGCCCTAGCCTAGACTAGTTGGTGAACCCTAGGATAAAAAATTCTAGTATATTTTAGTTGAGTGTTTTTTTAGTGGTTTCTCTTTACTCAGGGTATGGAAGTGAAACCGGTGATGTGTTAGAGACTCTTGCAAAAATAAAATTATAATAACATCGACAAAGGAAAATTCACACTAATTCTACAATGAAATGAGTTTCAAGAAAGAAAAATGTATGAACTATATTTCAAACCTTGAAATTCAATATTTTCAATGCAAAATAAATAATTATTACAGTAATGAGATCCTTTGTTTTCATTTATAAAAGAATGGTAGAAACTGAGAAATCAAGACTGATCTACAAAGTAAAATTTATTTCCTAAACTACGAGAAACGAAAAAAAAAGAAAAACAAATAGTGTTCTTTGTCCTTTTCCCTTTTAAATGATTTTCAATATGAGAATAAAAAACAAATTCCTATACAAATATCTTTGTCTTTTTCAAATATGAATGCAAAACAACACAATAGAAAGAAAGATACCTACCTAACAACAAACTAGGTTTCTTTGGTTTTCTTTCTACTAAAAAAAACACTGGCAGAAGATGTTAACATAACTAATTTTTTTCTTTTTATGTTTGAATAAAAAAGAACACAAAAAAGAAAAGTACCAAACTAAGATACAAACTCAAGTTTCAAGTATGATCACAACAACAACCACGAAACTAAGACCCTAAGAACAAGACTTGTCTTATAATTATGCAATCCAAGAAATCAAAAGAAGAATCAAAATTTGTTTTACTTTTATTTTTAATACTTTACCTACTTTCTATATCCAACAAGAAGTTTCAGAAACCAAAAGAGTCCAAAAGACCCCCCAAATAGCCAAATCAAGGCTTTAAAAAGGCTAAAAAGCAAGCAAAAATCATTTTTCAAGAGGCATATGCTCATGTCTTCATTGTAGGGAGCATTTATAATCTCACATACACACCTAATTCGTCTGTTGGGTGCGTATATATGCTTATGTCATTGCAAAAAAGCACATATATGACCCAAAATCCCAAAAACAACTTGGAGAGAGCTAGGTTAAAAGCCTGAAAATGAAGGCTAGGGTTATGAAATAAAAAATACAACAATAGAAATAGAAAGAAACCAAAAAAACAAAAAAACAAAGAGAAAGCACCTACAACTAACCCAAAGGAGACTCTCCCCAGTGGAGTCGCCAATTCTGTTTGTGGGGAATGAACTCCTATGGCTGGGCTAGAAACCAAAACATAACAATTGACCTGAATAGAACAATATTTAACTAACCATAAAAGTTAAGTAGAAGTAACTAACTAACTACCTACGAGAGGAATGATCACCTACTAGATTTTTGTAGTTCGATGTAGATCCCTTTTGCAAGTTCACACCTTAAATATCCCACTCTAGGAATTTCTATATCAACCTGCACTCACAAAAGAACTAGGTTTCACATAAGGTAGTTATCATAACTATCTAATAACTTCAAACATCAAGCATGATTAGTACATTAGTTTCCACATCATCGAACGAAAGTAAAGTTTGCAAAAATAAACCATTGACAAATGATAGGGATGAGAAAGAGAGGTCTATTATAGATATAAACAAGATGAAAAATCCCTTGCATGGATTAAAACAATCTACAATAAAGTTGTATCAAAAGTTTGATACTTATATATTGGGACTTAGCTTCTCAGTAAGTAAAGATCATCACTATGTGTATTCCAAGTTGGTTAGTGATTATTTTTTTTTCTGTGGTGTTGTATGTTGTTGACATGGTATTGGTTGATAACAACAAAGAAATCATTAAGGATGTCAAAAATAAATTATCTTTCAAGTTTGATATGAAAGATCTTGGTGTTGCAAATTTTATTTGGGGCATGAAAATTAAAAGAGATTGGGAAAATAAGAAACTCTGATAGAAATAGAGGACATACATTGAGACAATATTGCAGAGTTTAATATGCATGAATGTAAATTGGTGAAGGTCCATATTCTTATAGGGGTAAAGTTATTTTTAGATCGATGTCCCAAGGAACAAGAATAGGTAGAGGACATATATTGTGTTACCTATGCAAGTGTCATTCAAAGTTTGATGTATTCTATGGTCTGTACTAGACCATACATTTCCAATACAGTGGGATTTTTGAGAAGGTATATGTCAAAACCAGAGAAGGAACATTGGACATTTGTAAATAATATATTTAAACATTTGTGTGGCACTTCAGATTATGCAATCTTCTAGCAATGGATATTTGGACCTCATAGAGAGATAGATATATAGGGTTTTGTTGATGAAAATGGGCTAGATATATTAACCACAAAAGATTGAAAAATAGTTATGTTTTTAACCTATTTGGTGGAGAAATTAGTTGGATGAGCAAAACAAATGTTGTAGTTTTAATGTCAACTATGGAACATGAGTACATGGTATCCATTCATGGAAGTAATGAATTTGTATGGTTGCATAAATCGTGTTTAGGTATTGATTTGGTTTAGAAATAAATAAGGATAGGTTGTGACAACTTAGGTGCAATTTTTATGGCAAAGAACCTTGCATATCACAATGAGACAAAGCATATTGATGAGAGACATGGTTGAAGAAAACAAAGTGTTGTTGGAGAAGGTCAATACCTTGAGTAATGTTGCATACTCATTGATAGATTCTATTAGTACTCATACGCTATCTTGGTGTAGATAATCAATGAACATATCTACCTTTAGCATTTGATTATATGGATGTCTTTCCCTCATCCCGAATTATTTCAAAGTATTCAACATGTGGTATAATATTGGATATGAGCAGTCATATTCTTTGTAGGTACAATTAGCCACATATAATTTCAAGGGGGTTTAGAGGGTATTTCACCCCCCTCATACAGGGAAGCATGGGGAGCCAAGGGATACTTGAGAATATTTTTTGGTCATTTTTGTGTTTTTTCGACTAATGCTTCAACCCATTGTAATCCAATCTCAGTTAAGTAATTAAGGTTGTAATATATTTAGATTAAATTATTAGGGTTGATTGAATATTTAGAATCACTAAATATTGTATGGTGAATGGCTGAGTTAATATACAATGATATAGAGAGAGGTGTGTCTCTTAGTATGACTAGTTTTCCCAGTTAAGGGTTTCTAGGGTACATCTTGTGTATACTATGTGAATGTGCTATTATTATTACATTTTATATTATGTTGGTATTTCTTTTATTTCTCAAGTTTACCAAACCATTCATAGGCCTAATGCATTGAATCTAACAAGAAAAAAGGGGAAACCAAATAGTTGAAGTAGTTAGATCACAATTGTTATGACCCAAGGGGGGCATATATGGGGATAAATGTACATGCAATGTGAAATTATATATGTAATATAGTCGGTCTAATAGTAAAGGGGACTCATGTGTAGTGTGTGAATAGGTATATATAGAGATCACATATTTATTATTGAGAACATGTGAATTGTGATGTATGAATGTATTTGGATATTTAGAGGAGGTTCTCTTATACTTTAAGGAGTTATTGTGTAACTAATATATTTTGAGCCAACTACTTAAATTATTATTACAAAACATAAGTACACATCATGTACATCAATGTGAGCATGAGGAAAAAATCCAATATAGATATTAAAGGCTTCACATGTGATGAAACCATGTAATATGATTTTCTTATGTTCCTACTTTCTTTATTCCATTGATGATGATCTATCCATCCAAAATCAATTATTTTCAGTCTTAATCCTTGGTGGCTAGTTGTTTTATAATTTTTGTTCCTTTGATTCCATGTATTGTTGTTGTAACATCTCCAATTTGTAGTGGTTGTTGGTCTCTAATAATAGATTGTTGAAGATTGGTTTTGTAATGCCTCGTTCCATGAATATTGATACATATTCCATATTCTTTCTTGATAATGATGATATCGACCTTATTCTCTTCCTTGAAATCTTTCCTGGTAATTAGGATGTTGATATGGTTTCACATTTGACAGTTTTCCTTCACTTTGCACATGCATTTCATCTATCTTATTTATAAATACAATGACATCCTCTATCCTTTTTGCTTGGTATTTGATTACTCTATCCTTGGAGATAATACCATCATATTTGGCACATACATCCTCTAGATGAAGTTCAAATTATTTAAGTATCTCATGGTGACCTTCTTGAATCTTGTCTTCTCTCTCCTTTTGAAGCTACAATGTCACCCCATTTATCAAATTTTGACGTCTTTCTTCCATTCTGGATTTAATTTTTTAGTTTGCCTCATCAGTATTTAGGGATTCCTCAACCTTCTTGCAAATTTCCTCTTAAATTATTTTGGTAGATTCTTCATCCAAGTTGGTTCTTAGTTGTGGGGATTGGTATCTCCAATAGATTGGTGTCTATGAGTATTTGTAAGAGATTGGTGTCTCTTTCTAAGTTGGTTCTTAGCGGTGGGGATTGGTGTATCCAGTAGATTAGTGTCTATGAATATCTGCAAGAATAGGTTGGTGCCTACTAGGATTTGTACCAGTGGGAATTGGTGTCTCCAGTTGGTTGGTTCCTACAAAGAATTATAAAGAGAAGTTCATGGTTTTCCCCCGAAAGGGTTTCCATGTAAATCTTATGTTCCATGTTCTACAGTTAATATTTGATTGTTTTATTATGGTTGATGAATGTTTGAAAAAGTAAAAAATTATCTTATACTGATTCATGCCCCCTCTCAGTATAAGTGTGTGCTCAACAATTGGTATCAAAGCAAGTTCCTTCGGAAATAGTCTAGCCACTGGAAGGTAGATATTAGGAGCACACATGGAAATTGAAACCGATGCAAAGGAAAATAAATTTTGGATTAATAAGAGGAACAAAATGTTGAAATAGATGCAGAAGTAGATCTTGAAGAAGAACTCATTTGTGCCTTAAGTGAAATAAATAATCTTAAGAATAATAATTTGAAACAAAAGGAGTTGTTGTAGAAATATGAAGAGGAGGATTGTGATGAAAAAAAAAATGTCAAAAATTCTTGAAGAAATAGAGAAGACTATTATTATCCTAAAGATTCAACTAGAAGAGGTAAAAATGACAAAAGAAGTGATGAGAATACAACTGAAATAAAAGGAGGGAAATTGCGAGAAGCTAGAAGATGAACTTGTTTCCTTAAGAAAGGAATTGAAGAAGTCATTTGCTCAATTGGATAGAAGCTTGAAGTTTGAAAAGAACATTGAAATATTAGATGATATCATCAAATTCCAAATATCACCAGTCATTAAAAATGGTCTTGGTTATGATAAGATTCATATGACCATCAAAGAACATTCAAAAGCTACAGAGCCACTGAAGAAGGTAAATGAAGGAAAATCTAAAAGCTATGTTGATGTACTCAAAATCATCATCAATGACGAAGACAACATGAAGAGAGAAACTGATGTTCTGCATAAAATTGACATTCCTCCAAAAGACAACAAGGACAGATTCAAAACATCTTTCCCACCAAGATGGCCTCGCACAACTCATTACCAAAAGTCTTTCCTTGGTTATTGTTTTTCTTGCAGTTACTTTGGTCATAAAGCAATAGATTGTAGAGCATATGCAATAAATAATCATGTATGGAACAAAAAAATTACTTATGGATGTTGAAATATTGTAACTTCGAAGAATATTCTAATTATATTTGAGTTATTATTTAATAGATAAAATCCCCTTTTGCAGATTGATCAAATTGGGTCTTGTATAATATAAAATCCCCTTTTATGGATTGGTCAAACTGGATTTATATACTTATATTTATAAAGTCGGTCCCTAGTAATTATAAAGTGGTTTTAGCCACTTCTAGGAGAAGTTGACTCAACCAAGTGAAGAGACACAACCCTAGCTCCATCTCACACTTGTATTTATATGTGAGGTTGGTGTCTCATTTACACACACTCACTCACTCATCTAGTGTGCATATCTTGAAGGTAGTTGCAGTTGCAGGAGGAAGGAGAAGAGAGGCGCATGCTCGGTCTTGGTCTATCTTTGGTATTTTGGTCTTAGTCTTGGCATTGTATTGGAAATATATTATTGAGGAAGTTTTTGTTGGGTTTTCTCCCCCATGAGAGTTTTCCCAGGATAAAATGTTGCGTACCTTGTGATTGTGTTTCTTTTAGTGATCTTCTTTATATTGTTGTTTTGGAATTGCATTGAATGCTCATGTAATTTGGAAATAACCTAATAACAATAGTAAAAAATTAACATGGTATTAGAGATTGACTGAATATAGCATGTTTCAGTGGGTATCTAAATGCCATTGTTGTCGTACAAGAAAATTAGGGATTTTTACCGAAGAGGAATTTTTGACCAAAAATCACCTTGGGAAGTGTGCCCTACTCTAGCACATATTTTGGTAGCGTGGGCAAACTTTTTAGTGGCTAGATTATCTGAAAATTCAAATCCTAGTTTTGAATGGTACCAAAAAACCAGGAAACTAGAACCACTACCAAAAGTACTAGTCCAGAATTACGCAGGTCAAGTTTCAAGGGGTGAAACATGGAATTTTCTGAAACAGTCAGCTCCAACAAACTCACCTCGGCCCAACGCATCTCCTGGTAAGCTCAGTTTCATTTTTTTATCACTTTTATTTTCTGGTCATTTTCTTAGCTCCACGTCAAGATGTCTACAAGCACCAAGCTTGTTGACAATATGGAAGTTGTGGAAAATTTCCATGCCTGGAAGTATAGAATTGGACTGATTCTTGAAGAGAATGACCTTGCAAAATTCATAAAAGAAAATGTACTAGAACATAAAGAAAATGCATCCAAAGAGGAGTACAAGAAGGATATGATTAAGGATAAAAGAATAATTGCAGATTCCATTAAAGACCACTTGATCCCTCAAGTTTATTCTAAGAATAATCCAAAAGATATGTTTCATTCCCTAACCAAAATGTATGAAGGAAAGAACATCAACCAGAAGATGAACTTGAGAACCTAACTCAAGAATACACAGATGCAAAAAGGAGAAACAATTCAAGACTGTTTCTCTAGGGTTTCTCAATTCAAGGAACAATTAGAGGCAATTGGAGACAACTTAGATGAATATGAACTCATGATGAAAACTCTTAATGGTCTCACAAGACCTTGATATTCCTTCATCCAAACTATTTTTGCAAGAAAAGAGAAACTCCAATTCGACAGTTTATGGGAAGAATGTGTTTAAGAAGAAGCAAGAGTGGCCAACCGAGAAGATGTCCTATTAAGAGATGAAGATCAAGCCCTAGCTGGTCATGCTAAGGGTGGAAAGGGAAAGTCTCATTTTCAAAAGGAGACCCAATTTCATAAAGAGTATCACTCTCCAAAGAGATTCTGAAAATATCGTAAGGGTCAAAGAAAGGGAAAATATTTCTCCTCCTACCAATGTTATCATTATGATAAGCTGGGACACATTGCTAAGAATTTTCCTACCATAAGGGAAGAATAAAAAAGGAGAAATAACAAAAGACATCATCCCCATGCAGTTGAATATGATGAGCCACCCAAGAAGTTATCTAAAGAATATGTTTTATTTTTTTCTCTCTTAGGATTTGTGACACATGGAGAGGATACTTGACTCATAGATTGTGGTGCCTCCTAAGCACATGAAAGGTCAGAAGAACACTCTCTCCAGCCTTATAGAAAAGGACCCCCCCTAGAAAGTTTCACTTGGATATGATTATCAATAGCTTATCAAAGGAATGGGAGAAGCCACCTACAAACTTGATTCAGGAACTCCGATGAGAATGAAGGGTGTACTCTATGTAGTAGGTTTGAAAAATAACTTACTTTCTATTTTATCCCTAGATAAGAAAGGTTTTAGGGTTGCTTTCATAGATGGTAAATTTCTTATGTGGTATAAAGGAAAAACTATAGAAGGACTCATGTATGCAGGTTGAAGAAAGATTTGTATGGGTTGAAGCAAGCTCCTAGAGCATGGTATGGCATAATTGATAGTTTCTTGACAAGCTTGGGATTTACCAAGAGTAAAGTTGATCCTAAACTATAATTGAAGGTTATGAATGATGAGCCAGTTATATTTCTACTATATGTGGATGATTTATTCTTGATAGGAGAAGAAAATCTCATCATAGATTGAAAGAAGAAGCTTGCTGCAGAGTTTGAAATGAAATACCTAGTCCCGATGCATTATTTCTTAGGTATTGAAGTTTATCAGAGCCCAAATAAGAGCTTCCTTAACCAAGAGAAGTATGCAATTGAAATACTGGAGAGATTTGACATGTTGGAATGTAAATACATTAACACACCCATGTAAACGAATTTTAAGCTCTTGTTTGATACTTCGTCAGAGTTGGTTGATGATACTCTATACAGATAGATTATTGGTTCGTTGATGTATGTGACAAATACTAGGCCATATATATTCTTTGTTGTGAACAACTTGAGTCGGTATCTGGTGGAGCCTAGACGTGTTCACCTTGTAGATGCAAATCATGTGATGAGATACCTTAAGGGTACGTTGGATTATGGTCTCTATTATATTGGAGATCATGACTTCAGACTGTATGGTTATATTGATTTAGATTGGGATGGAAGTGCTTCAGACAGAAAGAGCACTTCAGAATATTGTTTCAGTTTGGGTTCAGCCATGAATTCATGCCAAATCAAGAAGCAATCCAATATTTCTCTTAGCATGATAGAAGCGGAGTACATTGCAACATGTTCCGCCAGTTGTAAAATCATATGGCTTTAGAAGTTGTTGACAAGTCTGTTCGATCTGGAGATGGAAGCCACATTGAGTCTATGTGATAACTAGAATTGTGTAAAGATGACAAATAACCCATTGTTCCATGATAAGTTGAAACACATAGAGATCCGATACCACTATATTTGTGGTATGGTGTAGAGAGGATATTTAAAGCTACAATAAGTTGGCACAAATGAGCAGGTTGTAGATGTATTGACCAAGCCTCTATCTTGTGTGAAGTTTGAGTACTTTTGAGACAAGCTTGGTGTTTTCCGAAAGGACCTCCCTCGAAATGGGGAGTGATGTTGATGATACTATGGTATCTTGGAAAACAACGGGTAACTCCGGTAGGATGTTATATCCTAGGGAATTGATCATCCTTGGGAAGATCCCAAAGGTCCCGTAAGGATGGTCTATCAGAGTACCTATGCATGTATATTCCAGTTGTGGTCAGTAGTGGTAGCTCCATTAGGATTTTCCATCCTAGGGAATCTTATGATTCCTAGGAAGATCCCGAAGGTCCAGTAAGGACGATTTGTTAGAGTACCACGTGGTAGCTTGTTAGGATTTTATATCTTATGGAATATTATGATTCCTGGGAAGATCCTGAAGGTTCAGTAAGGACGGTCTATCAGAGTACCACAAATTTTTTTTTCTAATGCATCTGCCTCATTTTGTTTCCACATGTTGATGATGATGTTGTTCCAGCTTCGTGTTGTTGATGAAGTTGTTCCAATTTCATGTTTTTGATGATGTTGTTATTCCAGCTTCTTGTTGTTGATGATTGTATTGTTCCAACTTCATGCTATTGATGTTGACGTTTATGTTTCATCTTCATGATGATGATGATGATGATGTTACTCAAACTCCATGTTGTAAGAGATGATGATATTGATGATGAGAAAAAATTATGAGGATTTATAGATGTGCCAGTCAGTGTTCCAGATGTTGATGATGATGCTTCCCTCTCCTTCTTTGGATGATGTTTTATTGAGTCATGTTAGTAGAATACCCTTCTTGTTAAGGAGGAGTGTTGAAATATTGTAATTATATTTGAGTTATTATTTAATAGATCAAATCCCCTTTTGCATATTGATCAAGTCGGGTCTTGTATAATATCAAATCCCCTTTTGTGGATTGGTCAAACTATATTTATATAGTGGTATTTGTAAAGTTGTTCCCTAGTAATTATAAAGTGGTTTTATCCACTTGTAGGAGAAGTTGGCTCAACCAAGTGAAGAGACACAACCTTAGCGACATATCACACTTGTATTTATATGTGAGGTTGGTGTCTCATTTACACACACTCACTCACTCATCTAGTGCGCATATCTTGAAGGTAGTTGCAGTTGTAGGAGGAAGGAGAAGAGAGTCACATGCCCAGTCTTGGTCTATCTTTGGTGTTTTGGTATTAATCTTGGCATTGTATTGGAAATCTATTATTGAGGAATTTTTTGTTGGGTTTTCTCCCGCATGAGGGTTTCCCAAGACAAAATGTTGCATACCTTGTGATTGTGTTTCTTTCAACGATCCTATTTATACTATTGTTTTGGAATTGCATTGAATGCTCATGTAATTTGGAAATAACCTAATAACAACAATAAAATCTTAACGATGGGTTCTCAAATAGAAACAATAATTCATTTGCTCCATTATTTGATTATAATGTTGTATGTTATAAGTGCAAAAACTATGGGCACATATAAATTTTTTGTAGAAGTGGCCTAGTGGAAACTTATAGACAAAATAGGGAAGAAGATACCCTTTCCAAAAAAAAAAATAACCCACAGAGGAAAAATAACCCTTGCTAAAAAGGAATATGCGCTTGTGCAAACTTCCCTTCATGCTCAAAACAAAGGAAAAAAATGGTACATTGATAGTGGGTTCTCAAGTCACATGACAGGGAACAAGAACAAGTTTCACACTTTGAAGGAAGTAAGAGAAGGAAGAGTAACATTTGGAGATGATGATACCGCAAGGACAACTAGAAAAGGTATCGTTAGTCTTGATAGTGGAAAGACTAAAATAGAGAATATTTTGTATGTTGAAGGTTTGGAACATAATATTCTTAGTGACAGTCAAATGTGTGATCAATGACACACTCTCACATTTTATTCTCAAGGCTACGATATAAGGAAGAAAGGATCGAGAAGATTAGTGGATGATCTAGGGGATCAAAAAATGCTCAAAAATCAAAGCGCTCAAAATTGCTCGAAAAAATATTCATTGCATAGATCTCATCCTCACAATCCAAATGCAACTTGAATGGGCTCAAAAAAAGGTCATATGAGAGAGATATTGCATTATTTTGGTTTTCCCAAACAAGCAAAATGTTGATTGTACAATCGGTACATGCCATGTGGCAGCTGACTGTACAGTCCGTGTGACCGTATAGATGACGTGACAAGGTGACTCGGAAACTAGCATGGCAGGTGGTGACATGGAAATATGAATGTGTAGGGCTAAGACGTGGACCAACCAGTGGTTGACACATGTTCATTGAATTGGTGAATGAAAGGGTGCCACGTGGCCCAGTCAGGGGCTACCACATGGAACCCCCTTTGGTTATGTAAAATTTTCGTTTGATCTCCACCAGAATCAAACCCATGACCTATGATCGTGGGCAAAGCCTTTGCAAAGGTTGAGCTACCAACCCACCTATGTTAGTACTTAACCACTATTGTTTAAACCTTTTATTTAAAGTTGAATGGTGGCTACATCGGGTGGAAAAAGGGTCATTGCTTAGCCCTAGCCCTCGGTCACGAAACTCTACACCATGCCATATGACCAGAGAACAAGGATCCAACAGACTAATCGATGGGTGCAGGAAAAAAGGTCGGTGCCAAGACACATGGGGGCCATGCGACCAAGATCTCTGCCAGACAAGGAACTATCCCCCCTAACAGTGCGACAATTTTGCTCAAATTTTAGAACAGTGCACGTGTTGGGTTAAGGCACGATAAAACACATAGAGTCGGTTTCATTCACACAGAGGTGCGTTTTGGTGATCATATATAAAAATTTATTGGGAAAAACTTTTAGGAAGTGTATTTTTCTCAATTTTTGGCCAAACCAGGTGCAGGAAGAGCCCAACTAGGTTTTTTTGGACATTCTAGAGCCATTGGAGCCATCTATTTTTGCATTATGAGAATTGTAAAGAACTTATTTTAATACTTTGAGCATACAATTTAAATGATCCATTGGAAGCTAGACCAGGAGATCTAGCCCAAGAGAGGGGTGAAATCCTTTATCATTTTGTTCTGTTATGTGTTGATTATGATGGTTGTTTATGACTGTTTATGTTGTTCATTTTAAGTAAAAAAAACTCATTAAGTTTTATGTGCTTGCAACTTGATCCAATTGCCTAAGACGCATACATTTTCCACTTGCAAAATTTGTAGACAAAACCGTTTTTCATTTTCAGATCAAGTTGGTATTAGAGAAAAGGTTTTTGAAGGTTTGATCATTTGCAAGTGTTTTGTTTTCTTATGCTTACAAGGTTGAATCTCACAAGAGGAGAAGGGAAAATTGTAGAGAAAAGTTATCAACTTTCAAGAAGGAGAACCATACATTCACCTCAAAATTCAAGGAGGCATTCACCAAGTATGGCTCATGAGGAGAGTCATGAAATTCCTACTTCAAAAGATGAAACTTTCAGAAAAGATATTTATGATATGAAAAAAATGGTGAAAGTTTTATTTGAAGAAATGAATGCAAGGTTTCAAGGTGAACACTCAAATCCTCCAAGAGCTAATGAAGATAGTGGTGATAAAACCACAAAAGGAAATGGAGGGAATGGTGATACTCCACCTCCTTCACCTCCATCTTCCACTTCTTCTACTATTTCACAACCGCCTCCGAATTCTCCAAAAGAACATGGTAAAATTCCTCCACACACTCCTTTTCTTGATATTAAGTTTGAATTTCTTATATACAATGGAGAGGTAAATGTTGAGAAATTGGATAAATGGATTCGTCAAATTGAGGTGCATTGTAGGATAAAAATAATCCAAGATTATGAAACTAAGATTCATCTTGCTTCTCTTAGATTGGAAAATGCAACACTCATTTGGTGGGAAACCAAAACTCAAGAGGACATGAAGAAGCACAGTAAAGTTTTATCCTCTTGGAATGATTTTATTGTTGTAATTAAAAGGATATTTTATCCATTAGCATACATGCAGAAAGTTATCATGGATTGGAAAATTTTCGGACAAGCTAAAGGGAAAAGTGTGCAAAGATACACTCAAGAATTTAGAAGAAGAGCTTTGATTTTAGGTATAGATTTATCTTCTCAAGAAACTTTACTCAAATGCATTGGAGGATTGCATAGCTATTTGAGACACACAATTCTCATGTTTAACCCTACAAAACTAGATGAAGTTTGTGTAAATGAAACTCATTTAGAAACAAGAGGGAAGAATGGTCGTCAAGAGAGCATCAAGAAGCCATTTTTTAATGGAGACAAAGGAAAGAGGAAATTCAAGGGAATGGAAAGAAGAATTCTTCAATCAAGAAAGAGGGAGAGAAACACTCATGTAAACACTGTTAAAAAGATGGCCATGATGAAGACCATTGTTGGAAACTTCATCCTGAAATGAGACCCAAAAATTTCAACAACAAAAATAAACCAAATATTGTTGCAACTACACAACATGATTTAGGATCTGATTCAAGAGATGAAACAAAAATCACAGCCATGGGTTTTTAAGGTAAGGAATCTATTGCAAGTACTAGTTCTTCAAGTATTAGCATCAATGAAACTCAACATGAAAACGAAAGAATATAGCTTTTCCACATAAGGGTAATTTTAAAGAATACCAAGATAGATACTCTATTTGATACTGGTTCTCAAGCAAACCTCATTTATGAAGACACTGTCAAGAAATTGCATTTGGAAACTACCCATCCTAAACCATATCCTCTAGGATGGATATGTGACAATGCAAAATTGCATGTGACAAGAAGATGTAAACTTACATTTTCCATCACTGCAAACTTTATAGATGTGGTAGAGCTTGATGTTATTCCATTGGATATTTGTGGTATTGTGTTGGGAATCCCATATTTATATGATAGGAGAGCCATATTTCATCGTCATGAGAAAAAAATATCATTTGTTTAAAAATGGAGTTGAGTACATTGTTAGAGAACATACAAAGAAGTTGAATTTGTCACTTGTAAATGCTGGACAAATGAAGAGATTAGTCAATGCTAGTAATAAATTTGTACTCTTGATGATCAAAACCAAAGACAATGTTGAAAAAGAAGCTTTCCAAGGTTGTGATGCAAAGTTAAAATCTGATTTATACAAGGTTGTTAACGAATATGATGAGATTTTTCAGGAACCAAAAGGATTGCCTCATAAAAGAGGTATCCAACATGAGATTCAATAGCAGCAAGATTGTCCTCTTCCAAACATTGGCATGTACAGGATGTCGGTCATGGAGAATGCTGAAATTAAAAAAAAAAAAACCAAGAGTTGCTTGACAAAGGGGTTATCATGCCAAGCACATCGCCATGTGGGTCACCAATGTTTTTAGTACCAAAGAAAGATGGTACATGACGCATGTGTGTAGATTTCATATCCTTGAACAAGATTACAATAAATAATCGTTACCCTCTTCCTAGAATTGATTATTTGCTTGATCAATTGAAAGATGCTAAGTATTTTACAATGTTGGATTTGAGAAGTGGATATCATCAGATTAGGATTGCTAAAGGAGACACATGGAAGACAACTTTCAAAACAAAACAAGGTTTGTTTGAATGGATGGTTATGACATTTGGGATTTGCAATGCTCTTTCTACACTCATGAGAGTTATGAATGATGTTTTAAGGCCTTTTCTTGATGATTGTGTGTTTGTCTACTTGGATGACATCTTGATATTTAGAAAAAATCATGAAGAGCATGTTAGGCATGTAAAGCAAGTTTTATATGTCTTGAAGAAAGACAAATTGTTTTTAAAAATGTATAAATGTGAGTTTGGAAAGACCTCACTTGTTTACTTGGGACATATTGTTGGAGGAGGAGAACTGAAAATAGATCCTTCAAAGGTCAAAGTCATTTTGGATTGGCCCAAGCCGAACGATGTGACAAAGGTAAGAAGATTTTTGGGAGTAGCTCAATATTGGAGAAAGTTTATTGCTAACTTCTCTTCAATTGTAGCTCCATTACATGCAGTGACGAGCATCAAGCAAGTTTTCCAATGGGGAGGAAAGCAAAAAACGGTTTTGATGCATTGAAGGAGAATATTAGTTCAGCTCTAGTTCTTTCACTTCCCAATTTGAGACAACCATTTGAGATACAAATAGATGCAAGTAACTATGCAATGGGAGCAGTCTTGTTGCAACATGGTAAGCCCATTTTTTTTCATTCTGAAACTTTTAATGGTGTTGTGATTAATTATTCTACATATGATAAGGAGTTGTATGCATTGATGCAAAGTGTGAAAAAATGGAAACATTATTTGTTGGGAAAATAAACTATTATTCACACAGATCATCAACCATCACAATACTTACAATCACAAACAAAGCTACAACAAGCAAGGAACTTTAGATGGATGGGTTTCCTACAACAATTCCACTTGGTTATCAGGTATAAGAAAGGCATTTATAACAAAGTCGTTGAAATGATTTCTAGGCCTATTATTAGTGCTTCAGTTATTCTTAAGCACAATCCTACCATGCATGAGAGCTATGTTGAACAATATTCTTTAGATGTTGATTTTAAAGAGGTTTATGAAACTTTGATTCATTCTAACCAAGTTGAGGAATTGGATTACCATGTCCATGGTAAGATTTTGTATCATCTTAGAAAGCTATGTATTCCACAAGGTGAAAGAGTCAACATCATAAGGGAAGAACATTCTTTTATTATTGATGGCCACTTTGGTGTAGGCAAGATGGTGGCTAATTCGAAAAGGTATTTCTATTGGCCTAAAACAAATGAAAGTGTTGCAAGATATGTAAGAGGATGTTATTTATATGCTACAAGTGGTATGGATTATTTTTGGAATGAAATGAAAGCATATATATTACGATGAAACACTCATGAAAAATTGCTAGAAACGGAGAAATACAACAATACTTGATTTCTATTAATGAAATAATTGTAAAGAGACTGTAAAAATATAGAGTGCAAGACTTGCTAGAATGGTGACAACTTTATCTCTGAGAAGAGATGTGACGGTTATGCTCATTCACAAGAATATCATTACAATGAGGCTCTTAAGGCCTTTTTATGTTAAGCAGGAATGCCAAAAACCTAGACATCCAAAAACCTAACCCTAGGAGGTGAAATGCCAAAAGTCATGTGGGCCCCGTTTGGGTAAGTTAGTACATTAAATTCCTGGGGTCGTAACTTTTGCATACGATCTTTGTTTTAGGTGCGTGATAGCTTGTTGGAAAGGTCTTTCATAGAAATACACATTTTGTCATCAAAATATGACTCCGTCTACAGTTTGTCTGTGGCGAGCCAAAAAAATAAATGTTTAGAGCCCCAAAACGGACCTGGAAGTACAACAAGATGTGCTGACATAAAAACATACAAAATAAGTTGATTGGATTAGGTGGGAGTCCACTAATATCAACCTAGAAGATGTGTAGGGATTCAGACATCCCTGAAAGTGTAGAACCCACAATTACAAAGAAGTACAGAAGAATGTGTTGAACTAAAAACCGACAAAAGGATCGAGTTGGAATAGGTGGGTGGCCACCAATATCCACTTGGATCAATCCTCCCCCCATTAGGAAGAAATGGTATCCATTGCATTGAGTGCCCAGGGAAGAGAGGAAATAATTTTCTGAATTTGAATCTTGGTGAGATGCGTGCTTT
Source organism: Picea glauca (assembly GCA_000966675.3). Classification (NCBI taxonomy): domain Eukaryota; kingdom Viridiplantae; phylum Streptophyta; class Pinopsida; order Pinales; family Pinaceae; genus Picea; species Picea glauca. The sequence continues at coordinate 132,765 of JZKD02S0158793.1, forward strand.
GTTGGAGAAGTTATGTTGCTTGGTCTATGGAAGACTGTCACCAGCCTATTGCTGGTAGGGATGAATATGCTCCACCAATCCGTTGTCTCTGGGTTTGATGGGGCATTGTGTAGGCACCATTGTAGGTGAAGAAACAATTTGTTTTTTTTGGATAGAAGGTGTTGAGGCTGCAGTGGTTGCACCGGTATTTTGTGCATCCTTTGAACAAACTGTGAATAGGATGAATTTTGCAGTATGAGAGATTACCTTGCGACACTGTTTTGGTGGAGTAGTAGTCAGAACTACCTTTGGTATCCTATAGAGCTGACCTCCGAAAGTAATAATGACACTATGAGGTCTAGAATCATAGAAATCATGATGTCTCCACATATATGGTTGGCCCAAAAACACATCACAAACATCAAGAGGGGAAACATCACACATTTCCTCATCCTTGAAGGGTTGGATGTCATAGTACATGCGAGACTGCTAGCTGACACAGAGATCTCATCCTTGGTGAAGCCAACTGATGTTGTATAGTTGCGGGTGTGGTGTTCTCGATAACCCCAAATGTTTGATGACCTTAGCTAAGATGAGGTTCTTCTATCTTCCATTATCAACAATGAAATGCAGTGGGGTCCCCTTCACCCACATCTGTGAATGGAAGAGGCGCTCCCCCTCTTCAAGGTCAACTGGTTATTCTGGTTGAATTTTTGTGGTCAAGATAGTGGCAATGGTGTCTGCGTCAATGATATATCTTTTTTCAATATTTTTTGTATCAGATTATGAATTAGGGTTCAGCTCTGTTTCTTTGACCTTGGCCACCAATGAATGTTTCGAGCGACATTCATCAGTGTTGTGCTGGGGGATTTTATGAAAGTCACACCACTTCCAAGTGTCATTCTTCGTCTTTCCTTTACCCTTCTTGTCCTGTGTCTTGGATTGGTGGTCTAGATGTTGTTGGTTAGGTCTTTCATTACCATGCTTTGGTTGTAGAAGATTTGCAGACCCAAATTCCCCTTTGTTCTGGTGCCTAAATTTCTGGTCGATTTTGACATCATATTGATAGGAAGCTCTTAATGATGAGATGTTTAGGAAATCCATTTCGGTTTGGATGTACTTATGTAGAGCCCCACGGTATTTCACAACCAGATTCCACTCGGAGTCTCTGATACCCAACTTGGTGCGCAAGGTATGGAAAGTATTTGTGAACACTAGCATTGTTTGGCTCTTCTCTTGCCGCAGTGTGGTCCATCTCATGTACTAGTCTTCATAGTTATCAACAAGATACTACTGTTCTTTGACCGAATCCACAAAAAAATCCCAAGTGGTCTTGACCCCATATATTCTGGATTCCTCTGTGGAACTTTGCTCCTAGTAAGTTTCCCACCAATGTTTGACATGGAGGAGAGCCTTGAGGAGTGTGAAGGTGATCTTTTCCCTGTCAAAAAAAAATTGAACAGAGAAATAACCTTCTAATAGATTTAACCATTTTCTAGGGAATCCACATCTATATGACCTTCAAATATGGGAATATTAAAATTAACTTGTACCATGAAGGGAGAGGTTCCTCCAAAATGGATGCTTGATGAATATGCACCTGTTGCTATCGGCAGGCATTGAAGGATGTGTGAAAATTTCTCCATCATTTCATCCCTCTATCACGCGAGAGCTTGCTCAAGCAACAGGTTAATAAAATATTTTGCTCCACCGTTTTTATTTTCTTCCACCATCAAGGGTTTCTTGAGTGTGTGAGAGTGATTTTCCTCAAGAGAGACAAGTTCGAGACCCAATTGTCTATACTTGGACCTTGTCGGGGACATGTGCTAAAAATGATCAAGAGCATCCTACTCTGATACCACTAATCCATATTATGTTTGGAATGAAATGAAAGAATATATATTATGATGAAACACTCATGAAAAATTGCCAGAAATAGATAAATACAACAATACTTGATTTCTATTAATGAAAGAATTGTAAAGAGACTGTAAAAATATAGAGTGCAAGACTCGCTAGAATGGCGACAACTTTATCTCTGAGAAGAGATGTGACGACTATGCTCATTCGTAAGAATATCATTACAATGATGCTTTGAAGTCCTTTTTATGTTAAACGGGAATGCCAAAACCCTAGACATCCAGGAATTCCAAAACCCTAAGATATGAAATGCCAAAATTCATGCGGGCCTCGTTTGGGTAAGTTAGTAAATTAACTTCCCGGGGTCATAACTTTTGCATACGATATTTGTTTTAGGCGCATGATAGCCAATTGGAAATTTATTTCAAATAAATACACATTACATCATCAAAATCTGACGTTGTCTACAGTTTGACTATGGTGAGCCAAAAAAACAATGTTTAGAGCCCCAAAACAACCCTGGAAGTACAACAAGATGTGCTGACATGAAAACATACAAAAAAACTGGTTGTATTAGGTGGGAGGCCACCAGTATCCACCTGGAAGATGTTTAGGGCTTCATACATCCCCGAAAGTGTAGAACCCAAAATTACAAGGAAGTACAAAAGAACGTGTTGAACTAAAAACCCACAAAAGGAGCCAGTTGGAATAGTTGGGTGGCCACCAATATCCACCTGAATAAACAAGTAAACCTAGAAACATAAAGTTAGGATTGTATACTCCACTTCTAGTTCATTCTCTTCCTTGGGAAAGCATTTCCATGGACTTTGTAGGAGGATTAGCTATGTCTAAAAAAAATCATGATTGTCTTTATGTTGTGGTTGACCATTTCAACAAAATGTGTATTTTGATGCCTTGTAAGAAGCGGGTTACAACTGAACAAACGACACAAATGTTCTTTCAACGTGTATGGGTACATTTTAGGTTTCCCAAATCCATTATTTCTGATCGAGATTCTCGATTTCTTGGGAACTTTTGATCAATCTTATGGGCAGTCATGGACACCAAGTTGAAAAAGAGCACAAATTTTCATCAACAAACTGATGGTCAAACATAAGTGGTGAATAGAATAGTAGTAGATCTTCTTCGTGGTTATTGCAACAAACATCCTAAGCTTTGGGATGAGCACATACACTACATTCAACATGCTTATAACCAACATTCTTTGACTCAAACATCTCCATTTGAGGCATGTTTTGGTTATTTTCCAAAATCTCCTTTAGATTTTATCTTTGGGAAGGATATTGCTATTGATGGTCATTATGACATTGATAGAGAAAAGAAGTTCATTTAACAAATTCAGGTGGTGCATCAAATGGTATAAGAATACTTGGAAAAGAGCCAAGCCAAGTACAATACAAGACATGACGAGCATCGTGTTGATCACGGTTTCCAAGTTGGAGATGAAGTTTGGCTTTACATTAGCAAAGAGAGGCTTAAAAGAGAAGGTAAAAAACTGAAACCAATTAGATATGGACCTTTCAAGATTCTTGAAAATATTGGTAACAATGCCTTCCATTTGGATTTGATATCTTCCTAGAAAGTTGTGATCTTCATGGAGAGTTGAGATTTTCTTGGGAATGGTTGAGATATTTCCTCAAACTAATTCCCTGAATGGTGCCCAAATTCTAATTTGCGGGATCTTGAGATATATTTTCTCCTTAATATTTTGAGGTAGTTCTCAAATGAAGAATTATGTAAACCCTTTTTGGAGAGAGAAGAATTGGTTGAATTCATTATCCCTTTGTAAATGAGAGATAGAAAGTTGTAGGATTGCTTGAGAATTCATTAGCCCTTTGTAAAGGACAATTCATCTTTGAAGGAGAATCATTAAAGAAAGTTCATGGATTGAAGCAGAGCCAAAGATGTATCCCATGAGGGTGAACTCTATTATCAGTTGGCTGAGTATTGTCTCTATTTTCAGTGCTTGTTTATAGTCTTTGAATGCGAATTTTTAGTTCATTAAGCCAATTTTATTTATGAAATTATGGGCAATTGAGAAGATGTTTAAATCGATCTCAATTAGTAGTTTTTAAGCACTAATTGCAGATCACGATTGGTAAATGGAGGGTGTAATATAGAGGTCTATGACTAGAAAGATATAGTCAAATGATGTGTTGGGAATTTTGACTCAAAATATAAAATAATAAATTTGTATAGAGTGAGAAAGGTATAGATACCCCTTACACCTGTTATTTTTAGGAAAATGTTGAAGCTCAAAAATCCTTGTAGGATTTTTAATATGTCTAATGCCAAAACTTTTTTGAATTCTCATGGTGGTAGGTTTATCATTTTAAGTAAGTGGATATACTTTTTGAATTCTCATGGTGATAGGTTTATCATTTTAAGTAAGTGGATAGTGAAATCAAAATATAATAAGGTTGGAAATTTGTATTGGGTAGAAATTATGAACTTGGATGAATAATACATAGAGGTGGCATGATTATTTGACTAATTAACTAGATAGGAGTTCATTTCCTTCATGTATAGTTATGTAGTCTTCATCATTTATTATGCTTAAGAAAAGAGATCTTTAATTGTGAAAATATGCTTTTAAGTGAGATTTCACTCCAATTGATTAAGTATGGGAAGACTAGGACATTTTATATATCCTCCTACTTAGTCTTTTCCTTGTTTTTTAATATGAAGTTTGAAGGCTTTTCAGTTAGGAAATGTGTGGACCTAAGTGTTGAACATGTATATTTATGGTAGTCTTTTTTCTTGAAACATAAATCCTAGTATCATTTCTATGAAATTCAATATTTCTTTGTTAGAAAGATGAAATGGATCATTTTAGAAAGGGAACTTGATTCCTTAACATTGAGGTAAGAAATTTTCAAATAAGGAAGGGCTAGCTTTTTTAGGAATAGATTTTTACCTATATTAGGACATGTATGGTTTTGAAGGAAAGATGTTTTGCCTTGCTAAGTTTTCTTGCGGTTAATTATTCCTAGCAAATATGGCCATACAATAGGTGAAATGGAGAATTTTTCTTCACTTCAAGAAGAAAAATCCATGGAAAATTTTAGGGGCTAAATTTTATGTATGGGATAATTTTCCATGTTCTTTTTTCCGAAAAATGATTCACCAATTTTCAACTTTTTCTAAAATGATTCATCCAAATTCTATAAGATAAAATATGTTACTCTAATAATCATCAAAATTTTATAGAAACTATATGAAATCCTTAGAAATTTGAATATTTTTATAAAAATATCGCCAATAATTTTATAGTTTCCATTTTAAGAATTATTAATATTTTCCAAAGTTTCTACACTTTAACACTTTAAGATAAGTATGGATCATTAAAATTTTCCTTGGAAGAAACAACTCATATTTCCACCTTTTTATTCTCTACAATGTTCAAAAATCATTTTCTACATTTGAATACTAAGGCCAAAATATCAGAATCCATTAAATTGAGATAAGCACTTAAATATGATATTGTATATTTAATTAGAACCCAATTATTCTCCTCGTGATATACTCTTAAGGAAGAAAAAGGGGATAATAAGGGTGTTGCAATTGAAGGAGATCTTTAGGATTTAGTATAATTATAGGGGCTAGTTCCTATATGTAGGGAAAATAACCTTAACATCCTTGAAGTTTCTTATATGATAAAAAATTCAAATGCTAATACTAACATAAGAAGAAGATGGGAGAAAATTATTAAGGACAATGAATGATACAAGGAAGTTGATGAGCCATATCATCAAGGTAAAAATTAAGTTATAACTATAGGGGGGTTATTTTAGAAGGCTCCCATAGAAATCATTTATTGTCAACTCAAAATATGACTTCCATTTCCTCTAGAGGTGGAAGTAGAAAAAATACTTCCAATTTAGTTAGTTATGGTGGCGATGGGAAATACCCTAATAAGATTAATAAGAAAAAAACACACCATCCCCATTCATTATAAGAGAAAGAGGTATGTAAATAGAAAAAAAATAATTATTATCCACGAGGAATACTAAACAATAATTTGGCCTTACTAATAAACATGAAATTCAAGATGAAGTGATGGAACCTAAATATGGGGTTGCTCCGCAAATGAACACTAGTAAGAGTACATAAAAGGAAATGGTGTACTAGAGTATGTCTACATTTGAAGACATTTATGTTACTATGCACCATTCCAGTTGTGACAAGAAGATAAAATATTTGTTGATTTTTGGGTTAAGAATTAAAGGTGGAATAATAATACAAAATAATGAATTTATGGTTATTGAATAATGCATCAATATACGAGAAATTGTTATAGAACGGATTTGGTGAGTAGGAAGAGGAGATGCATTTTTTGAGGAATAGAGAATTTTAGCTAGAGAGGGTATTGGACCTTGAACCTTTATTTGTTGAGTCTCTCACTACTCAAGAGGATTACAATGGTAATTCAAATAAGGTCAAATAAATTCAAAGACTATTGTTTAGTGTGAGGAAAGTTTTAAACGGATGATTATACTTAGAGGGGGGTGAATCAATATACTATGCTTTTTATTTTAAATTGGAATTCATCAATCATTAATTAACTTTAAAACAATAAATGCATGTAAACTCAAATCACAATACACAAAGTTTAATTTGGAAACTCTTGTGGGAGAAAACCACAAAAATTATCTTTATAAATGTATGTAGGCACCGCCCTACTATTCCAAATCTTGTAGGCACCAACATAATAGACACACCATTGTATTCGTCTGAGCACCAAATCAACAAGATATTGTGTAGTAACCAACCTACTAGAGACACCAATCTCCTCAGCTTAGAACCAACTCAGTAAGATCTGCATAGGTACCAATCTAATACCTTCATGCATATACTACATTTGACTTAACCTACATGATTCATACCTCATGTATTTCACAAAATCATCATACCCTTAAGTTTCATGCTCCAACACCTCTCTTTTCTTCATGCACCAGACATAGATTCAAACCCTAGTCATATTTAGCCTTCATGCCATATCAAACCTCATAAAATTGTTCGCATAGTATAATTATAGACTACAACATAAAAACCTTGAAATTTCACTTTGCAACATCATAGACCTTAGTCCTTCATAACACACCCTTAAAAATCTAAGAAAACTCCCCTTATGCACCTTTAGACCCCAAGAATATTCCCAAGCTCCTCTTTCACACCTCATATCTCTTCTGCACACTTGTACTTTCTATTATCGCTTCGATATTCTTCAAATGCACACATATACCTTGTATTAATATTGTTTATTCGTTCACTTATGGGGCCAACTTGTAAAACTTGTTGGGTCGACCTGTCAACCTGTACTTTTTGGCTAGGTTGACCTGACAAAATATTTAATATCTCCTCATTCCTATGGATTTAGAGGGAGTGCCATATACCACTAGAAATGTATCATAATAAAATTTTCAACCATATATCCTATGCTCCCATTTGAGCTAGGTCTTCAAAGTAAAAATGCCTTCAAATATAGGGTATCCAAACTGAGCATAAAAAATCCAAAAAAAATATTTCTAACAATCGCCATCTTGTGATATTTATCTTGGACATTTGTAGTCTCCCCCTATATTTTATTTCAATGAAAAAAATAGTTCCAACAATCTCCCCCTTTATCATTGATGGAAACCCTTAGTCAATTATGTGATGGAATATCCAACAATACTGCGAGGGGGGGGGCGGGGGGTGAATCATTATTGCCTACTTTTTTCTTTTTAATTTAATCTATATTAATCAAACACAATATTTATTCAATTAAGCAATACATGATGAAAAACAAACAGTTATAAAAACATAATTTTATCCTGGAATCCAACAGGGAAAACCACCAACTATTTTCTCATTAATAAATTGTTCTTTTACAAAATTGTTTTCAAGATACAACTTGATGGAGAGACTGTCCCCAAGTTTCTTCAACTATGACTGAAGGGATGATTCCACACCCCATTTACCATCTACAACTAGAAGGAGGCTACGACCCCCTAGTTTATCAACTACCACTGAAAGGATGCTTCGACACCCTATTTACCAACCACAATTGGAAGGAGGCTATGACCCCCTATTTAGTCAGTTACAACTAACAAGAAATCACCTACTCCCATGCAGGATCCAACCTTCCCTTGCACCACCCAACCACCCTTAATTTCACAATGAAATTCAATCTCTTCTACTCTTCATTGAATTTGATTCATGCATCCATTAACACAAGTCCTATCAGATTTGATTTTTTGACTTCGACTTGTTTTCCCTTTCTCTACCCTTCCTCCCTTTATGAAGGTTATAAAAATTATAACTATTTGACTATACTCTATTCAGGGTTTTCATAAACACAGAAAGATACTATCAATTCTTCAAGTCTTCTTAGAATCATTAACTGTTGTACTTTCTACTTGTCTACTACAACCTCTGCTTGTATGGTATTCTGGTTATCTGCAGTCAAACTTCATCTCTTTCTCTTTGTCTTCTGTCATTTAATCTTCAATGAATCTAATGCAATCCAATAAAGGTCTTCTATATCAAATATTGGATTTCATAAATGCTGCTATGTCTTCTTTTGTTCTTCATCTTCAATAAGACATTGACAAGCCCATTAGAACCAACAATACTTCTTCTTGAACTCTACTTTTGTTTTTATCTTCTTATCTGAACTGCAGAGACACCTTATTCTCACTACTCTTTCTCATTTATATATTCTTCCAACTGGAGTGAGCTATGAAACATTGTCTCCTTTGTTTAGAGCATCACACCCCTTCATTTAAAAATAATCTCATTTGTTTTTCTTTATCCAAAAATTATCGAGAAACCCTTTCAATTTAAATAAAATGATTTTCATTAATCTATCATAGATATGGATTGATTTCATTTAAATTAATTCCAAATCTCTGCAAATACTATAGAAATCGATATTTGATGAGGCGCTTCCTTCAAACCATTTACATATGACCGACAATGCAAAACCATAGGATTATTATCTTTTATATTTATTTCTCTTATTCCATATGACCACAAGAGATGACCAGGTGCTAGGCCAAGAGAGACCTTGATCACTTATCAAAATCAAATATCACGTTTTAATCTCCCGGTGAGTAAACGGTTCATGTTTATTTCGAGAGTTCGGGACTTCGGAGGTTCGGATAATCGTTGCTCCATTTTCCTCCTGAGTGATCACCTGCCGAGTAAGTCATAAAATGGTGGAGACTGCTTGCTATCAGTTAACACTTCCACTTACACTATCCTTCCATTATACTTGATCAGTGGTCGAGAACACTCCCAAAGTGTTTTTCAGATTGGACGACTCATGTCCACTTCGAGACTTCTAGACTTCAGACATTTGTTGGTGGTGAAACTCCCAAAGTAAAAACTCCCTAAGTGACGTAACTTGTTGACGTCACTGTTGATGACGTAGGCTCTCAATGTGAGTGCTACATGTCTTAACCTTGTGACTTCGGAACTTTGTCCTTTGGGTGAATTTACATGTTCTCAACTCAATTTCGTCGAAGTGGTCAACGTCGAAGTTGACCATCATCTTGATCCGATGATCATCATGTTTTGTCTAGATCTAATGGTCCTTATTCATTTTAGCCTTTGGGATTTTGGGTAATTCGATTTCTCCACTTCCCAATTCTCCTAAAGAGAGATTCCCCAAAGTGTAACCTTCGAGTAACTTGACTTCATCTAATGGTCATTCTTTAACCCGAAAAGGCTTAACACGATCCAATGGCTGTCGAGAATTTGACTATTCGGGATCTCGGGCCTTTGTCTTTGATTATCCTATCCTTCTACTTTCCTTGATCTGAAGGTTAGGATATCTCCCAAATTGTTTCCTTAGATTATACGACTTACGTTTATTTCCATACATTTTTGACTTACTCTGTCCTTCCATTAAACATGATCTGGAGGTTATGATATCTCCTAAAGTGTTCTTCATATCAGATGGTTCACATTTTCTTCGGTACTTCGGCCTTTAGGTGATCTTACTTGTTCTCAACCATTTTCTCCCGAAGTGGTCAGCGTCAAAGTTGACCACTACTACCTTGTCGCGCTCTGAATAGATCCGACGATCCTTATTTACTTTGGGACTTCGTATCGAATGGTCTTTGTATTTTCTTATCCTATCCTTCCACTTAAAGTGATCCATCGGTAGAGAAGGGTCTTGGATTAGATCAATGATCAAGGATGATTGCGAGGTCCCAACTAGTACGATGTTTAAAACTATCGTCGAGCTCCGCAATGGAAAATTGCTCGTTGGTATTAGAGTTGATGCCAACTGTAGATATATTTGGCAGGTGATGATTGAAGGTCTAGACTAATTATGGGATTGGAATTAATTCTCCCTTCGTGCTCCGCAATCAATCCCTGCCCTTGATCTGCCCTTGCGTATCCTATGATCACACTTTGATCTGATCGTTGACCAATCATTGAATGGTCCTTAAGCCCACGGTCAATCATATGACCAACGTACAATGTATATATATATATATATATATAATATTTCTAATGAACGGTCGAGATCCTTCATCATCAATTCAACATTTAATGTTGCTTTGACCAAAAGGTAGGGGGCCTGACAGGTCGTCTCGGGATCCAGGCTGGTGAGATTCTCGAGGAGTCCAAGAACCTAGAGCCCCCACCATACTCTTGCACTACGCGTCAATAATCTATGGAGATTGTTGTGTATATAAACCTACATTATATTTTTCTCACTTCCAATGTGGGATAAATCCTGTTACATGAGACGATCAACACCATCAATTTCTTGATCGGACGACTGTTGAGGCTTCTCACCTTTTCATGTTCATCGATCTACTTCTTAGTCTTTCCATCGATCCTAAAGACATTTCTACAATGTGCTCTTCCTTCTGAGATTTTATTAATGTCCTTTCTTATGAGCTTGAATCTTTGCATAATGTTTGATATTTTCTGTTATTTTTTATAGTGTTGTTTGACATCAATGACATTATGTCCAACAATCTCCCCCTTTTTCATTGATGAGAACACACCAAATTCATACACAATCTCCCCCTGTGATGATGATTCTCTCCTCTTAAGTTAATCTCCCCCTTTGACATCAATGGAAAAGGATTTCTCCTCATATGATCTGTCTGTCTATATGTTACTGATCAATATTTGAACTCTAGTAACTCCCCCTAAAATCATGCTTTGGGTGCCATTACTGAATAACTCCCCCTGTCAGTCTGCTCTCTCTAGCTCTGACTGTTCTCCCCCTTTATTTCTAAAAAGGTATCTCTTCCTAACAAGGTCTCTCCTCTTGTTATCTCTACATGATGTCATGTATATCATAATGTTGTTGATGTGGATACTGTTGTCCTACTGAAACACTACGCAATTGTAGCTCAATATTTTTCAAACGACCCTTAGATCTGTCCATTTATTCTCATCGATCTCTAGCCAGATGTATCCATCTCTATCCATGATAATTTTCTACTGTGCATTTCTCTAAATTCGTTTGAGAAAGTTTATACTATGCTTGTCACATGAATGCAATTATTTTTGCAACAATTGACTTCACTCATGTTCAATATTTGTTATCCACATCTGTGAATGTCCTAGTTTGTTGAACTTTTTTCTCTGATCTTTTATTACTGCAACTTCATTTTTCTTCCATGTTTCCTTTACTCTTCTTGTCATATTGTATGAATAATTTCTCATTGGTTGTCTTCTTGAGTTCCAAGAGTTATGGGATTTGTGGCCATATCCACCACAAATGTAGCATCTCATAGTGTAACAATGTGTAGCAATATGTCCAATAAGATTGTAGTTCCAACATCTTATACTGTTGTTGAACCTACCAACTTGTTTTCTCCCATGATGCCTACAATCAAAGGTTTGAGGTGTATGAGTATCTTCTTGATGTCTTCATTGATATGATATTATAGACATTGTAGTGTTTCTTTCATTATTTTAACATGAAGGACTTGCGTCATACCTCTTAGGAGTAATAATTTCTTCCTTGTTATAGAAAAAACCAGATTTGTCATTTGGTGATCTCTAATTTTCCAATGTCTCATCCAAGGTCATGGAGTTGTTCAAGAACTTGATTTGGGTGTTTGACATCTCAACCTTCTTTCTAATATTCACAACTTCTTCTTGTGTACCAACTGACTCATCATCATCTTCATATTCATATTCATTGTCAAGTATAGTCTCTTGATGTTTGATTCTTATTGTTTTTAAATCATCCAGCTTGACATATGCACTCTCAACAATATTATGTAACCTAATATTGTAGCATATGTATTCTTTCTTGGTAGAAGCATATCCAAGAAAGATACCTTCATCAGATCTAGCATCAAATTTTTCGATATTCTTATCAGGCCTTCTGATGTAACACTTACTTCCAAAGACCTTTAAGTATTTTACCGAAGGAGCTCTTCCAAACTAGGGTTCATAAGGAGTCTTATCACTATTAATAATGAGCCGACCTTTGTTCAATATGTATATTGTTGTGCGTACAACTTCCCTCCAATATCCATCAGATAATTTTGTTTCATTGAGCATAGTCCTTGCAGCTTCCTGGATCATTCTATCCTTCTCTCAACAATCTCATTTTGCTGAGGTGTTCTGGCAACAAAGATTTTTTTTATTATTATTATTATTATTCCATGAGTTTCATAGAAGAGGTTGAGTATTCTCTTGTTTCTTTAAGTTCAAAAACTTTTCCTTGTTTCCTGTCATATGTTTTGAGCACCCACTATCAATATACCAGAGATCTTCTTTATCTTGGGCTTTCAAGGCAATGCGACATTCCTCTTTTGATGTTTTTTTCTTTCCAAATATTTTTTTGCTCTCTAATGAACTTTGGTTTTTCTGAGACTTGCATTAATCTGCAATGACTGGCTTTATGTCCATAACTATGACATCTAAAGAATTATAGGTTCCTTTCTTGTAGAGGTGCAAAGGAGTTATAATTTCTGCTTATAACTTGATTTACTGTTTGGTTATCTTTAAGGTTATAGTTATTAACCCTTAAGTAATATCTATTTGGTTTACTATGTAGCTCCTCACTTTCTCGCTGTTGTTGTTTGAGCTCTTCAACCTTTTGTTTCTCCTTATTAAGATATTGTTCCAAGGATTCAAATCTCTCTTGATCTAGTTGGGCTTGGATTCTAAAGTCAACTATGATTTGCTCAAGTTCTTTCTTCTTTGAACCTTGTTTCCTCCTTTTCTCCATCATGAGATCCTTTAGTTGTTTACACCTTTTTTTATATTTTCTTAGTTCATCCAAAGCACACTCAAGATCAGCTTCAAGATTGACTTCTTCTTCAATGTCTGGGTATTTTTCAAAAGAATCTTCATCACTAGAATTGTTGTAGATTGAACTTTGTTCTGATTGAAATGCTTCATTTGACTTCTCATTTGAGTAGAGGTCTTTTATCTTGTCCCAAAGTTCCTTTGCAGAGTTAAATTCACCTATCTTCTCTTTGACATCATCAGGTAATCCATCAAGGATTGTATTCCTTTCCATTGAGTTACTTTTCTTGGATTTATTTTGAGCTGGAGTCCTTACTCTGTTTGGTGGGAAGTAATCAGTGATCACTGAATTCCATACTTAAGTCCCAATGCCTTCAGATGACTTTCCATTCTTGTACTCCAAAATATGTATTCTTCTTTTCCAGGTATTGGAGTTCCATTCACAGTGTAAATATTTTGTCCATCCATGTGTTCTTAATTTGATATTCCTTTCAGTTTGTTTGAGTCTTCTTAAAGGAACCCTGCTCTGATACGAATTGATGGAATATCCAACAATACTGAGAGGGGGGGGTGAATCAATATTGCCTACTTTTTGCTTTTTAATTTCATCAATATTAAGCACACACATTATTTTTTCAATTAAGAAATATATAATGAACAACAAACCCTTATGAACACAAGATTTTATCGTGAAAACCAACAGGGAAAACCACCAACTCTTTTCTCATTAATAAATTGTTCTTTTACAAAATTGTTTTCAAGCTACAACTTGATGATGAGACTATCCCCAATTTTCTTTAGCTACAACTGAGGGGATGATTCCACACCCCATTTACCAGCTACAAATGGAAGGAGGCTACAACCCCCTATTTTTTCAGCTACCACTGAAAGGATGCTTCGACACCCTATTTACCAACCACAACTGGAAGGAGGCTATGACCCCCTATTTAGTCAGTTACAACTGAAAAGGAAGCACCTACTCCCTTGCAGGCTCCAACCTTCCCTTGTACCACCCAACCACCCTTAATTTCACAATGAAATTCAATCTCTCCTGCTCTTCATTGAATTTAATTCATGAAACCATTAACATACGTCCTATCAGATTTGAATTTTTGACTTTGACTTGTTTTCCCTTGCTCCACCCTTCCTCCCTTTATGCAGGTTATAACACTTATAACTCTTTTATTGTAATCTATTCAGGGTGTTCATAAACACACAGATATACTATCAATTCTTCAATTCTTCTTAGAATCACTAATTGTAGTACTTTCTACTTGTTTCCTGCAACCTCTGCTTGTATGGTCTTCTCGTTATCTGCAGTCAAACTTCATCTCTTGCTCTCTGGATTCTGTCATTTAATCTTCAATGAATCTCCTGCAGTCCAATAAAGGTATTATATATCAAATATTGGATTGCATAACTGTTGATCTGTCTTCTTCTGTTCTTGATCTTCAATAAGACATCGACAGGCCCATTAGAACCAACAATTCTTCTTTTATTTTGATCTTCTTATCTGAACTGAAGAGACACTTTATTCTCATCACTCTTTCTCAATTATATGTTCTTCCAACTAGTGTGAGATATGAAAGATTGTGTCCTTTGTTTGGACCATCACACCCCTTCATTTAACAATAATATCGTTTGTTTTTCTTTATCCAAATATTATCGAGAATCCCTTTCAATTTAAATAAAATACTTTTCATTAATGGATCATAGATATGGATCGATTTCATTTAAATTAATTCCAAATATCTGCAAATACTGTAGAAATCGAGTTTTTCTTAGGTGCTTCCTTCAAACCATTTACATATGACCGACAACGCAAAACCATGGGCTTGTCAACTTAAGTGATGCATTATCTTTTATCTTTATTTCTCTTATTCCATATGACCACATGCAGTGACCAGGCGTTAGGCCAAGCAAGTTCTTGATCACTTATCAAAATCAACGATCATGTTTCAATCTCCCGATGAGTGAACGATTCATGTTTATTTAGGGAGTTTGAGAATTTGTAGGTTTGGATAATCGCTGCTCCATTTTCCTCCTGAGTGATCACATGCTGAGTAGGTCATAAAACGATGGAGACCATTACTTGATCAATGGTCTATCACTATCCTTCCACTGTACTTGATCAATGGTCGAGAACAGTCCCAAAATGTTCTTCAGATTGGACTACTCATGTCCACTTCGAGACTTCGGCCTTCGAGACTTTGGGACTTCAGACATTTGTTGGTGGTGAAACTCCCAAAGTAAAAACTCCCAAAGTGATGTAACTTATTGACTTCACTGTTGATGACGTGGGATATCAATGTGAGTGCTACGTGTCTTAACCTTGTGACTTCGAAACTTTAGCCTTCGGATGAATTTACATGTTCTCAACTCAATTTCACCAAAGTGGTCAGCGTCGAAGTTGACCATCATCCTGATCCAACGGTCATCATGTTTTTTCCAGATCTAACGGTCCTTATTCATTCCAGCCTTCGAGACTTCGAGTAATTCAATTTCTCCACTTCCCAATTCTCCTGAAGTGAGATTCCTCGAAGTGTAACCTTCGAGTAACTTGACTTCATTTAATGGTCATTCTTTAAACCGAAAAGGCTTAACATGATCCAACGTATTTCGAGAATTCAACTATTTAGGATCTCAGGACTTTGGCCTCGCTTATCCTATCCTTCTACTTTCCTCGATTTGATGGTCAGGATATCTCCCGAAGTGTTTCCTCAAATAAGACGACTTACGTCTATTTTAGGACATTTGTGGCTTACTCTGTCCTTCCATTAAACATGATCTGACGGTCTTGATATCTCCCGAAGTGTTCTTCATATTGGACGATTAACATTTTCTTCAGTACTTCGGCCTTCGGGTGATCTTACTTGTTATTAACCCTTTTCTCCCGAAGTGGTCAACACCGAAGTTGACCATTGCTACCTATGCATGCTCTGAATAGATCAGATGGCCCTCATTTACTTCGGGACTTCATATCAAATGGTATTTGTCTTTGTTTATCCTATCCTTCCACTTAAAGTGATCCATCGGTCGAGAATGGTCTCGGAGTACATCAACGATTAGGGATGATTGTGGGGTCCCAACTAGCATGACATTTAAAACTATCATCGAGCTTCACAATGGAACAATTCTCATTGGTAGTGGAATGAATGCCAACCGTAGATCTATTTGGCGGGTGGCGATCGACGGTCTAGACTAATTGCGGGATTGGAATTAATGCGTTGTTTAATTCTCCCTTTGCACTCTGCAATCAATCCCTACCCTTGGTATGTTCTTGCATATTCGATGGTCACACTTTGATCTGATCATTGACCAATCCTCCAACGGTCCTTAAGCCCACAGTCACTATGATCAATGTGCAATGTATATATATAAAAAATATATTTCCGATGAATGACATGTTGACGATAAAAATCCCAATGAGGATTTTACCCACAAAGTGTTGCTAAGGCCTATTATTATAAGCTAATGATATATATATATATATATATATATATATATATATATATATATATATATATATATATATATATATATATATATAATACTAGTAGGTGGGACCCCCTTGTATATTAGGAGATTAGATCTAGTTCTTATTTGATGTTTATGTTGTTGTTCGACACTACTTACAGGGTTCTATATGATCGATGATTTATTGCTTTTATTTGCGACATAATAATAGATGGAAATGTGTATTATGTGTTGTTCTAATTGCTCTAATCTCTAAATTCCATATTGTGAGAATGACCTATATTCACTGTTATCACTTTGCTATTTAGCGCTATGATCTCTTACATGTTGCACCTGCACAAGACACATGTTAGTAATATGAAATAAGAGTAAGTGAAAAGAGCCATATGGAAAAAATCTAAGGAAAAAATTAAACTATGCTACTATGCTACACTACATGCATTAGAATTTAAGGATTGTTGTTAGTCCTAGCTAACAGGGTTAGTGGCTACATGATTTATTGAGTTATATGGAGACACATGTGATATGCGTTATGGTGTGGTTGGAAATGGTTAATGAGATATAGGGTAGCGCATTTGACAAGTGATGGATGTTAAGATCGATGCATAGATTAACTAAATGAATTAATGAAGGGTTGGCTGGCGTGTAGTAAGGAATTGAATGAGTGGAGGATGGAGGTGACATGAATTTACTGCATGTCACTCCATACCTCTCCCACTGGCCGTCACCCTAGCTTGGCTATTGTTCAATTGTGTTTCGTTGTGGTTATGCTCCGACTTTTAGGTGAGGGAAGAACTTCTCAACTAAGCTCGTGTTTTTAAGGCTTCTTGGTTACAGGTATGTCTTTTTCACCATCCATGAACCTGGTATGGGTATGTGCTTTCTCGAGACTGGAAACTATGTAAAATTGTGATGTTCTCTGGAATGGATTGTTTGTGTGGTTTGCATTACAATAATGGTTAAAGTCATAGTTTCATTAATTATTTTGAGTGATAGAAGCCATGAAGTCTATATGTCATCCTTATGGGTTTTCTTGGAGGGTTTCATATGGTCTAGACTTGCTGGCCATCTCCACACAGTTCTTGTAAACTTGTTCAGTCGTATTTGGTTATGGCATTTGATTTTGGAACCATCATGGGTCATTGGTATGGTTTTTGCCCAATCGTGGGTTCGTGTATAATTGTGGTTTCTACAAATTGGTTGGGTGGCTATCAAGATTATTTATTTAGGGTTTATTGTTATTTCATGGGTCTGTTTTTATATCAGCATTGCACGGGTCGATTTTCAAAAATCATGAGGGTTATGCCCTGTGTGTTCTCAATGTTATTAGAAGAAGCCTTTGCTCCTCTAGTCATAGTCTCTCCTATCTCATGAAATGTCACCATCATTGTGAAGCTATTGGTGATATGGATTGTGCGTTCATTGTATTGTCTCGAGAGTCTCTCACTTGTTGTTGAAGGTCGACTCCAGTCTCCTTGTGTTGGTCCACAGAGCGAACCCTTGATTACTCACAACTCTTTTTTATTATTCCAAGCTCGCTTTTAATAAATGGAGCTAGTCGGTATACCATTGATTGTTTTGAGTTGGTGGAGTATCATTGACAGTGGTTGTGATTATCGACATCTAGTCACTGCATTGTTATTATAACAATCGATTCTATAGCTCAACATGGTTTAATTTGGTTGATTTGAGAAATGGGATTGGATACACAGTTGTTGTCTCTTATATTATAATAAGTTGAATTGATGGTTGTTGTTGATGTGTATTTTAATTTCCAATCAGGAGTATTGCAATTTTAAAATCTTGATAGTTGTGACTTGTCTATCAAATTCATATGGTTATGGATATCGTTGGTTACACCATCAGAGATGGGCACGGATCGTTTTTACAGTATGATTTCATTGCAATTTGATTATTAAATTGTTTAGAGGAATGGAATCGGGCACAATTTTTGTGTTTGTGTTTGATTGAGGAAATAATTCGTGAACAATGGTTGATGTTTTGATGTTGAACAAAGTGGAAACAATTGACTGTGTGTTCATTTGGAAATTGTTTTGAATATTAAATGGGACAAATGAGACGAAACAAAACTCTTCTACAGGTTGTTTTTGAAGACATGTTGTCTTGTTTTGATGACACCGTGTTAAGGATTTAATTGCGAACAATGAGCAAGTTATTACACAGAATTGATTGATTTATGCACAATAGTTGTTTAATTGATCACAGTGATTATTTGGTTGGAGTTGGATCTTTTGCGTTTGATATAAAATGGTTTTATGGATTACTTAATTAGTTTTATGAATAGTATCCACTCTCCTCCCTACCATTATTTCACTTTTTGCTAATTATAATCCCCTCGCCTTCCCATATTCATTTTTCACTCCCTATTCCTAAAATTTAATTACAATTAAGAGAATTATGTATTGTAATAGCTTGAAATCGCAGTTTCTTGGATGGATTATAGTGACATGTTCTTTGGTTTATATTACAATTGATTTTTTGTTGTTTGTGGGTAGTAACCATGATCCTTTTCCCCCTCATTTTAACATTTTATTTCCACTCAATACAAAACCCTTGCTTATCCCAGAACCTTTGTTCACCCCCTACTCATTGACAATGATTAAACAATTTGTATGGATTGGATTGCATGAGTCTGATATGTTGTTGAGCCAAAATTTATTTCATATTTTTAAAAGGATTTGTCATGTATAATTGTTAAAGAAATTATTTGCTAATCAATCATGCATAGAGGAATGATATTTTTTAGCCGATGTAGCCATGGCAGAGGCAACTGAGGGAGAGGTAATTGGAACAGAGGCCCAAGAAGGACAATATTCCCCATACACTTTGATGCTGACTCACAAGAGTTGGGCCAACTATTTCAGGATGGGTTTTTCAATTGGATTGGGAAATTAGTGGTCCAACCAAGGCCTGAAAGGCCTCCCTTCCAAGCTCCATAAGCCCTTGGTATTCACGTTCCCCCTCATGTCTCATTGCAACTCGAGGTTCCCAAAAATTATGGATGGAAAGAGATTGTCCACCCGACAATCTCCCAACATCGTGGCTGGCCCAATTTGTATTTACCTGCTTCCCCGCCTAACAATCAGATGGTCCAAGTTACCCCTGTCCACTCACTTGTTCATTCCTCCCATGCTAGAAAAAGGTTGAAAACCGAGGCCCACCATGCCCCTGACAAAGGAAAAACCATTATTGCCCCTTCCTCACCCTCCAATGACTCTGATAAATCTGTGTCCTCCCGGATGCATTTGAGGGACAATTGTTCTCATGTGATCAATGAGATTAGGCCTAAAGGATCAGCACAACCAAAGGAAAATTTAGAGAGATCAAAAGGTGACAACAACAACAAGGGAACGATTGCATCTTAGAGTGGAAAATATGGATTTTGAGTTTTATTTTATTTATTGTTGATGATAGATGACTTCAGAAGTTTTGGACAACATGTTTTTTTTGTTGGATATATGAGTAATGTATTTTTGAAAATAATGTCAAATATCAATGAGATAAATTTTCAAACATGCATGTGATGATGGGAGTCACAAGGAGAGATGTTCTTGTTTAATTAAATAGTTATGTTATGATTGTTAAGAGCTAAGTGGGAGTCACAAGAGGTCCCACCTACTAGTTATTATTTATTTAAAACCCTTATTATGATTTATTACTTTTCCCCCTAACTAAAAAGATGGTTGAGTTTTTAGTTAACTTAACTAATGAGGTAGTTCAACTACTTCAACCAATTCTAATTTGTTGAAAGGGAAAAGGAAAGGGAGGAACAAAGGAGGATAGAAGGAGAAGCACACTAAGGTTTTCTCTTTGAGTTTGTGTTGAGATAGTTCAGTTTTCATTCATTCCTTAATTTATTCAAGGCCTAATTCTTTTTTATGATAGCAGGGTCTTATTGTAGACATCAAGAATTAGGGTTGAATTACACCTTTCAGACACTTGTTTTTCAGAGGTGTTGATCTATATTTGATAGTTTGTGTAGACTTTTTTGTTTGTGAATTATTTTTCATCACTGACAAAGGCTATTGTGTAAAGTCGAGTGGGCAACAATTTGTGGCAAGCTGATCAAACTTTTAGAGTTCAGTTTTTTATTTTCTGTCGGAGGTCCTTTTGTATGTTTCATCAGGGATGTCTAAGTTTGACTTTGGTCCAAAACTTCTTCACGATTTTTTTTAAAGAGAATGACTCTTTGGTGAATTGGAATGAAATAAAGGATTGTTTTATGTCTCATCTGTCTTGATTATCGACTTGGTGTTTTTACTTCTACCTCTATATTTATTTCAGCAACTGTTATATTCAGAAATTCATATAAACAATGAGTTTTTCAGCAAGCTTTTATTTATAAAAAGAATATCCTAAGAACTTGTAATCAATACTTGTGAGTTAAGATATTAATTTTGATGGCTATAAACATAGGGTGATATTTCGGTCTATTTTTCTCTAGCCAAGAAGAATATGAAAATGCTTGAGTAAGATCATTTCATATATTTTCCTCAACATTTATTTGTCGACCATATTGGGGAGATCTTCGATATCTCTCTGGTTAATTTTTATTCTTGATTATCATTGAATACATCTGTTTTTCTGATATTGATTCTTTGACTGTTTTATTTTTTAATGACTGTGCCTATTGCAAGGCATCCCAATATTGAGCCCGATCTTCAAGATCAGACCAGCATTGCTTTGAATCTGTTTAACACCATTTTAGACACAACCAATACTCGTGCTAAGCTTAATCATTCATGGGAAGTGATTGAACAAGATATTAGTGCTCAAGAATGATTGGAAGCTAGACGTAGACAACCTAGAAATCAGCAGTAACCTTCTTGTTCCTTCAGTTTTAGCCTTTCTTTCATGTCCTTAGATTCTCGTGTTTCTAGAATAAGAAGAGGCTTATTACCTGAAATTAATCCTATTGTTGAAATAGGAAGAAGGAACGTTGTGTTGTCAACCCAACAAAGTGCTATAAGGATAATTTTTTTTGATTCATCGAGATCATATTTTTATCCCTCACCCATCATCCACAAGATGACATTTAGTGGTGGCTCTAGTGTTGTTGGGGAAAAACACCCTACAAACTAGCAAATAGAGTTCAAACTTTGCATGCAGATATGACCGAATAGAAATTACTTTCTAACTTCATCCCTAGATTTAAATCCCCTTTTCTTAGTAAATGCATGGAAAGATCAACCTACCTCGTTACCGATGTTTGATGTCGATCCTCCGTTGTGCTTGATTACTTGTTTGCAATATTCCTTCCAAAGTTGATCTACATTCAAGACGAGCAACAACTATGCATGCATACTACTTATATACTCATGGGTTAGAAATCAAACATAAACTAATCAAACCATAAAAATTTCATGAATTGGGACGGGAAAAGCATTCTCTTTATTACTTAAAATGAGTCAACTTACAAAAGCTAAGACCGGCCACCGCTCCTTGAACCTGATCCTGGGCTCCTCTTCTTCTGTCCTTCAACTGCTTTGCTTTAAATCTCCTTTGTCATTAGGAAAGGCTAAAGGGTTGGGACAATGGAATACGTAA